>VZTV01113062.1:970-13223 GCA_013400875.1 Anhinga rufa | reverse complement strand
GGTTTGGGTTTTGGTTTTTTGTTCTTATAAGAAGCAGCAATTAAAAAAAAATGGATCATGGTTGTAGCTTAAACATGAATATTCTTATGATATGACTGTCTTCATGGACTGATGGATAACACAGGGAACTAGTTGCAGAACAAGATGCATGGGTAATAGGTCTAATTGTAAACTTTCAATTACAGACACAAATTCTGTAAAGAAGAGAACCTGGAATGCTTATATATTTATTATAAGAAGACAATTGTTATCTATTAAAACGGCTTTTAGGCATTCCTCAACAATAAAATCATTCAGTGTTCTTCCTACTTTGCCACTGCTAGTGAACAAAAGATAGAGAAGAATCATATGGTTTATAATAGGCATATAGTGTATTATTAATAACATGTGCGCATACATGTATGCATATATGCAAATATATATGTATATAGAGAGATAGATATCATTATAGAAATGAAAAATTAAGGCAATTAAAAATATACTGAAGGCAATTATTGTGTTGTAGCTTATGACTGAATGTTAAGGTACTTAATTTCTCTAGCTGTATTACTTGGTACTTTGTTTTGTCATAGGTTCTTGTTTAGGCTGTGGACAGTGGAAGTTACTGTTCACAAGAGAAGATGTAGAAGGCAGAGGAGAGAGAGGAAAAGGAAGGAAAATGAGAGACAGAGGAAACCGAAGGAGAAGTGAGACAGGGAGAGGAAGTGGAACTATAAAGCAGATGATAAATTAAATGGATAGGAGAGTAGGTAAAATTCAGAGAAAAGGGAAGAAAAATATTTTAGCTTCGGCAACAAAGGTAAATGCACTGTGTCCTCTGGAAGAGGAAGGTGCCAGCTATTTCTGGCACCAGTATCAGGATATCAGAGGGCATGCCTGTGCTGCATACTGTTGTCTGGTATACAAACTCATGGCAGATTTAAATACTTTAAATGAATAATGTTGGGTACTGAGAACTGTCTAGCCAGAGCAGCATGGATGCTCTGCGGTCTTCTTTATCCTGCCAAGACTGGTTTGTCTGTGTTGTAATGAGTAGGGAATAGTCTGTTCAGTTTTTCATACAGCCTTATTACCAAAGTACTTGAATGCTTAATATGATAATGGAGTTTATAATTTTCATGCTTACTACTCATGACTTGGACCTTAAAACTGGATACTACTTTTCCAATTTGTTCCTTTTAGCAACACATATGTTTGCATGTAACACAAATAAAACAATGACAATTTTAGACTATAATATTTTTTCTCTTTTGCTTCATTTTTGTTTTTATACATTAAAAAATAAATTCCTTGGTTATTTCTAAATGAAATCCATTCAAGAGTGGTTGAGATAAGCTTCAATGCATGTTGTCTCTCAAGCTAAAATCAGTTGGCTTTTGCAGAATGTATTTTTTACCAGAAATACACAATTAATTTTATTATTCAAAAGGTTTTGTTATTTAGAGGGTAAAAATAATTAAAATGCTAGTTTCTGCTTAATGTGAAATGTATTTTTTTCCCTTTGAAAGGCTGGATAACACCTTAGAGGAAATCATATTTAAGCTGGTGCCTGGACTTCGAGAACGTAAGTTTCTCATTTGGTTTTGGATACCTGTTTGGGTTGATGGAGGGAATATTGCTCTTTCTAATGATATATCTGTAGTATTGATTTAAAAGCTCACATTACTGTTCTTTGATGTTAACTAGAGGAACTGCAGCGAGAGATCGAATTTTGGAAGAAAAACAAACCTCAAGAAAATGGACAAGGTGATGATTCCTTCTCCCCCCGCCCCTCCACCTGTATATTAAGTAACATTGCTCATTAAGCCCTGTTTCTTCAAACACTTACGCATGTATGTTGTTTTTAACTGAATGCAAAGATAATATATAACAAATCTACATAAATGTAATTTGGGCTTTCATGCAGTGCTGCTTAGCTATTAACCAGTTGTTTTACAAACACTAGCTGTTTTACCATTATTTTTATTTGCATTTCCTTAAGCTCTCACTTTCAACACTCATGCAATTTTCCACTTGGATTCCTAATTTTCTTAATACAGCAAGATGCAGAACCACTTGATTTTTTTACAGATTATTTTCTGTTACTGAATTTGACCAGCTCTTAAGTAGGAGGTTGTCAAGAATTAGTTATGACAAGTAGTAAAACAGTTTTCCACACATGCTAAACAATTGTTTTATATAGATTCGAAGATGCTTTTTCTTTTTTTTTTAGTTGACCCATGAACTTCAAGAGCTGGTTTTATGCCCCTTTAATTTGACATCAAGGTTTTGATACCGTAGCCTATTTAATTTGGGCATTTTTAAGAATTTTTGAAAGGCTCTTCTAAGCTAAAGGAATAGCTATTTTTAGTAAAGGCTTGCTGTCAAGTAAATGTCTTGCAATACTCTTCTGCACTCAATTGTTTATATCTTCTTTCAACTTCATACCATTTCATTTTCTTTCCCACTAGTTTTGTTGATTTGCATTTGACATCAGTGATAAGGGACAAAGTTCTTTTCTCTGTTATATAATTAAATGAAGAACTGCAGGATAGTTTAGATGAATTTATATTCATTAATACAACATACTGTATAGTGTATACCTATTCAGTTTTAAAAATACTTAGAAAATATTTTTATGAAATATAGACATCTGTTGACTGTTTAGAAAATGATTTTCTGCTATATACATCAAAAAAACCCCAACCATATACTTTGCAAATTTGTAGAATGTGACGTACTTTTAACAAACTTATTCTTCTGGTTCTTAACCTTCCTCCCATAATTTAGTGATACACCTAATGGAGATCAGTTACTAAGTGTAATGAGTGATTGGATTGTTTTGTGAATCCAAGGAAGGCTCTAACTCTCAAAATATACTACTAGCTACAGATACATGCAGCTCTGTTAGTGCCTGTGTCCTTGGGCTATGGAAATTTGACTCTACAAATAATTTGAAAGTTGTGATAACTCATTGAGACAAATTATGAGCATTTAAACTATTTTCTGCCATAAGCAATCATTAAGAGTCTTGTCTGAGAATAAATTATTTGGTGAGAATAATTTCAGTAAGAAGGGACTGTTTCGGTTGTCAATACCATCCCCTGCAATCACATAGTCTGGTTTAAGAGAGTCCATCAGTTATGTATTTACCACAGGTTACAACACTGTTCCCAGCCTTAGCATCTAAGATCTGTAAAATGTCCCAGGACTTAAAATTTTCACGTATCAGAAGAAAAAAAAAACAACAAAGAACAAAGTGTATCTCCGGCATTGGTAACTCCACTAGGAGAGTGGTTACCAGAGAGAATTGATGGATGATGATAGGAAACATGCTGTGGTCCAGAAAAAAAAATCTTTATTGGTCCTTTCCAGTCTGAACTGGAGAAGGAAGAGGGCAAACAGCTTTACATTGACTCACTCTCTGGCTATCAGTTTTACGCTGAATATCTAAGAAAAGCACAGGAAGTAGACAATTTCCAAGGTTTGCAAGAAGGATGAGGGGGAAAAAAAAAAGAGACACCACAATATGCCATAAGGAAAGAGGCGTGGAGGTGGGTGGGAAGTTGGTTTGTTTTTCCTGTCTTCTGTTCTTGGCTTGATGCTTTTGACTTGGAGAATACTTACTCCATTTTGGTGAGATTAAAAAAAATTATTTTTAACTTTTATCATATTGAACTTTAATATCATGCCTCTAAGGGACCATCACGTTGATTTCTGGAGGGTGCCTGCACAAACATAATGAATTCTAATATCTACAAGGATTTTTTTAGGAAATAGTCTGGTGCCTTTTCACAGAGGAGTATTTGAATTTCTATCAGAATATCTTGAAAGATGTGACTTCCTTGTGTGTGTACCTGTTTCTGGAATGATTTTATGATTGGAAATTTGCTAATTTCCCTACTTCTGTAGTTGGTTTCCCTTTAAAGACTTTTCAAACTGCATGACTAAATCTTCTCCGTTATTCAGCAGTGATAACAGCTGAAAGTTGTGTATGTGTTTGCATTGCCAAAGAATCTGTGAATCATAGGCAGAGTCCTTGTGATGGGTAGACTGTACCTGCTTGATTAAAAGAGTTTGCTTCCTGGACTTTCACAAAAAGAAAGAAAAATAAATTGTGGCTTGATATTGTAAATTCTGTTCATAGCAAGGTGATAGGAATAAAATGTATGCCTGATACACTTTCAACTAAATGTGTCAATAGCTAGTAGGGACTTGTGGACAAATCTTTATAATTATAAAATACTTCAAAACAGTATGAAAGAAAAATAATGACTGTAGCTTAAAACTCGAATGTGTAAACTAAACGAAGTGAACTAATTACTGTGTCTAGAAACTTAGGCGTAGCTTGATATTTGTTAACATTTTCATTCTATCTATTCATCTTCTGAATGACTTTAAAAGTTTGCGGTAAGTGTAGGAGAACAGCTGAATTTGGTCTGAAAGTTTTTTCAGAAAATGCAAAAGTAGCTTATTCAAGTTACTTGTGATAATGTTTTATTCCAACAGAGAGCAGTCTTTTGTTTTAAATCAAAATAAGTTGGGGTACAGAAAAAAACAAATTTACATAATGGGGTTATTGTATACTGTATTCCAAATTTGTGAAAATTACTCCATTTTATGGTTCATTTTATGGTTATTATTTACATACATCGCGGCCTTATATAGCTGTACTTGCCAGTCTTAGCATTCATGTTCAACTATGCTAAACCTTTGAAAACTGTAGGAGATGGTACCTTTTCCAAAGAGTTTGATTTTTAAACCAGGAATCAATAGAATATGTAACAGCATCAGTGAAGAGAAATAACATGGTATGTGTGATTGCATAGGCTATATGTGCTCTGCCAAAAAATATGGGGACCGTTTCCCCACTTTTTTTTTTAAAGGGGAATAAATAAATATATGGCTATTTAGTTATAAAATCCTTCTGGAGAGAGACACCTGGAGTTTTTACAATGATGTTACTTAGACCAGGTCCAAAGTAGATGAAAGTTAAGTTTTATGTTGCCTTAGTTTACTTCAGGATAACATTTCAGGAACTTGTCTCCACTGGGCTATTGTGGCAGACAGTTAGTATGAATTGATTACCCAGGTTATTTTGATATACAAGTGTTGGGATTAGTTATTCCACTGTTTATTTAAAAGCAATATTTTTTGGCAGTGAACTGCCACACCATAGAGAAGATTTATGTGGTTGAGTGATCCTGATGCATGCACAGTTGCAGGGTTTTAATCACTGGACACAAACAGAAGTAGACAGCCATAACCATGACTGGTCCATCCACCTAATTATTTTCTGTCACATAGAGAGCTGTTGTTTGCATATTACATGAAAATTTCAATAGTAAAACTTTATTTTCAGAGATTTGTAAATTGATCAATTTAAGAATTCACTGAATTAAAATTGTATACGGGTAATTCGAAGAAAATATATGCTCTTGAAAATGAAATATTACTTTAAATATGTTTGTTGCTACTGTGACTTCTAATTATTTTACACTTAAATAATATGATCTTCATATTTTACAGATGAAAGCCCAAAAGCTGATAAACCCAAAGTAGATGAGGAGTGTGATGAAAATGAAGAAGATAAAGACTATCACAGGAGTGACCCACAGATTGCTATTTGCCTCGACTGTTTACGCAACAATGGGCAGTCAGGAGATAATGTAGTCAAAGTGAGTAGTAAAGATAATCTGTGCTGTTATTGTTGGCAGAATAGCATCTTACAGGAACCAAATCATTTTATAACCATTAACAGTAAACTTTAATGTGGTTACCTGTCTCCACTTCCACGCTTATTTAGTCTTTTATTTGAAACATTTCAGTGCATCTTAGAATTTTGTTAAAAATACAGTTCCATACAGAAATCCATCTGTGACAGTGGATTTTTTTTTAATAGTTTATATTTTTGTAGTCTACAGCCCTGATGGTATATAACTGAATTACACAACAGAGTACAGCATACCACAGAGGTATTTAAGAAGCTAGCTTTAGGTGAGCTGCCTCACACTTCCAGGATTGCTGTCTTACCGTGCCAGCATGAAGCTTCTTTTCAGATACGTTGTGCACTGAATGACTGGGATCCAGACCTTCTGAGCTATAAACCTGATTCTGAGACTGATGTGTGGTCTGTGGCCTTGGGCAGGTCACTTTCATCTGTAAAATGTATAGGGTAATACCTGCTAACTGCTGTTTTAAGGATTATGGATATTTGGTTTCTATTCATGAAGGGAAGATTACCTCATTGTGTTGAGGCTAGAAGAAAGTGTTTTGAAATGCTTTTAGATTTTAATAATGTTTTATTAAATTACAAGGACAAGAATTAAAAAAAAAAATTAAAATTTGTCAAATAAACCCCTACTTATATTTTCTGTGTACTGTGATATGTTGGGAGTGAACTCAGCAGTGGTGAGCTTGCAGGGTTCTGTCCTCCTTATGCCAGAAGGATGGTCTGCAACTCGGGGCAGCTCTGCAGGGAGGAGACTGGGGGTGACCATGGACTACACCTGTTACTGGGGGTGCGGCTAGCCCAGGCCGGAAGTACCCAGGGAGGCTGCCCCCAGTAACAGGTGTAGCGAATGGTCACCCCCAGTCTCCTCTCTGCACAGCTTCCCTGAGTTGTAGACCATCTGTCTGGCATAAGGAGGACAGAACCCTGCAAGCTCTCCGCTACCAAGTTTACTCCCAACAGTGATACATGTATATTTTTGGAAGTTCTTAGACAGTAAGAAAGTTTCGATTCAGCAAGAAAACATGTATGTGTTATCGCTGTCTGTTTATGCTATATACAGTAAGAAATCTGTATCTCCATCACCATGTAGAAGTCTCAGGTTTCCAGCTTTCCTGTTGAATCAGAACTGTTAGGTTTTGGATCACAGAATCTGTGATAATAGATCATGTCTCAGGTTTGTAGCTTCCCTGTATTTTACCTAGATTATTTGAGCATGTTTTTACTTCCTCTTTCTCTTAAGGAGTGAAGAAATTCTAAGAAACATAACATCTGTTTGACTCCCAATGTAACTAACACAGACACTTGGGTTATTTAAGGTCTTCTGGGACTTTTGGTGGTTTTGGTGATGGGTTGTGTTTTGTTTTGTTTTGTTTTTTATTCTTTTCTCCCTTCTGTATCTTTTGGAAATTTCTTTAGAACCAGTGAAGGGTTAAACGAACTTGTTTGTCATCCTGTAAATCTTGCAAAAAAAGTGAACAAAAATGAACCTGTGGTGCCATTATGAATTAGAAGAGAATGCAGTAAAATCGGTTATTGGTTGTAAAGACTATTACAGCTGTTCTTGCACTAAGGATTGCTTACATACTCCAAAATTTCTAACACTTTCCTCTGAAAAAAAAAACTAACATTTTCTGTTTTGTTGCTGTTGCTTTAGGGTTTAATGAAGAAATTTATCCGCTGTTCTACTCGAGTGACCGTGGGAACTATCAAAAAGTTTCTCAGCTTAAAATTAAAACTTCCAAGTTCTTATGAGGTACATTTGAAAAAATGGTTCTTGTATTTTTATTTCCCTGCAAAGTATTAGGTTTTTATGAAATTTAATCAGATTTGAACTTGAGGAATATTTTTTAACCCAGTCACTAAGTGCTGTTCAATATTTCAAGTTATATTTTCTGCCCTTAAATGAGAAGTGATCATTTTATCATGGTGAATAAAGTTGCTAATTAAGGAACTTGTACGGTTCTAGTAACTTCAGTTTGTTGCTTGCCTGTGAAGGAACAGATATATTAGGTTTTGATATTTTTATGTAAAAAATAAATGCTTTCTCTTTCATGTGGCTAATAAAGTCACTTCATACTGTTTTGGGCTAGTAGCTACTGGGGAAAAGGAGAGATCAACTAGACATATACCAAATTACTCTGCAGTTTCATTTTCTTTAGATGTAAGAACCTATCCAGTAATTATGAAGAAGTGAGGAGCAATACCAGTTGACTTTCAGAATGCAGATACTTTTTTTTGTACCTTCTCTGGAATTAAGTAGAATCTGACGGAGAGTGAGTCTTTGTTCCATGAGTGATTTGATCTTGGCCAAGACTGTTCCTTGGGGGGACTGGCTAACATGATAGAAGTTGTGATGCAGGGTGGAGTTGGGAAGTGTGAGACTTCCGCCTCTGCTTTCCCTCTTCCCAGGGATGCAGGAATCTTAACCTCAGCAAAGACTATTTCTTCAGCCAACTAGTTCTCTGATGAACTTCAGGCTGGCTTTAGCACAAATGGCAGCACTCCAGCTTTAGTCAGAGGTAGGGCTGACTTAGGTGCACGGGTTATTGCAGGAGTTTGTCACAGTATCATGACAGGCTGTCAAGCTGTTTTGATGTCATTTGGTTTTGTTACTTACGCTAATTTAATCCGTCTCTGGCACCTTAATGGCTTGTGCTACATAGTAACTGCTTACTTCAAAATGTTGACCTTTTCTTCCTCTGAAAAACAGAAAAGCATTATGGCGATAGTAATGAAAGAATTTTCAAACATTTTCAGTGGAGGGTAGAAGTAAGATGCACAGTTTAAACCAGTCATTCTTCACAGTAAGATCATTACTCTTTTTTTTGCCTTCAGTTAACAAAGAATCCTATTTGTATACTTTGAAGTTCATTTTTCTTGTAATTTATAGTTATTTTTAAAGTATTTTTTTAAATTACATTATCATTTTTTAAAAATTAAAATTACAGTACTTCTGGTTTGTATCTTTGGGTTTGAAAGAGCGTTGGCATAGTAAGAAGGCCTGCAAAATAAGCACAAGGCTTTCTCTTCAAGCAGATGCCGTGTAGTATAGATAAATATAGGGAGTGTTTGTCTGCTAGTGATTACCTACCTAATTTAGTAGACTTTCTTCTGTCCACACCTTACTGAAAGCACAAAAGGGAAAAAATTAAGTGGAATACTACTATTAAAAATAGCAGTATACTTTATTGTCAGTATGTTGTATTTATCCAGGTTTGATATACATGTCTGATGGAATTGTTGTAAACTGATGGGAGTTGAGGGATTAACTCTGAGTTTCACATATGAGTTCATTTAGACATGAAAATTTTGCATCCCCTTGCCTTACTGTTTGTTCTGTTGTATTTTAAGCTGGATGTACTATGCAATGGAGAAATCATGGGGAAGGATCATACTATGGAATTCATCTATATGACGAGATGGAGACTAAGAGGCGAAAACGTAAATGCTGTTACATTTTTCATAAATTATGTTTTGGTATATTTATTACAGAGAGTACACACGCTTTCACAGCTTGGTCCAAAATATATTCTATGACCCTTCAAAAAACCCTGCATTTGCATGTTTTCTGGATTTCTTATGTTAAACCCTGTGAGTGCAACCCTGCAGCATGTATATTGTGCAGAGTCTGAAACTTAAAAAGAGCAGGTATACAAAGTTTACATGCAAGTTCTGCTCTGAGTTTTAAGTCAAGTATCTGAAAACCCAAGCACTTGTTCTTTTTCTGCAGATTTGCTTTTAGTGACCTTTTGAGTTACAATAGTTGGGGAATCTGCATCCAGCAGTTCTTTATTAAGAGTCTGTTTTATTCAGTAGTAAACTGAAAGTGACACTGAAAAATTATTGGAGAAATCTAATTGGTTTTGTCACTGTTTCTGTTAATACTACATCCATTTTTTTAAATATGCTGTATAACACTAACATCCAGATAACACAGCTAAATGGGTTTTCCTTGCTGCATGTGTATATCTTAGAAATGCATTATTTAACTTGTTGAAAGACATTTCTTTCAGGTCTGATATTCAGTTTGATTTAGTAGCCCCTATATTGCTTTGTATATTTAATTTTCTTTTTAACGTCATGCCCCCATTTCTTCTCTTTCCTTTATACATTCTTTTGAGTATGGCTGTTGATTGTTCTTCACTCTTCATTGCTTTGTAGTATATGCAGATTTGTTGTCTATCCCTACCAATGGAGGCTATATTGGAGTGCAGCTAAGGTTAAGCACAACATCTGTTAACGTACTGATCTGTAGAAAATTCCAAACTTTCTGTACTTTTTTTTTTTTAAAAGAACTTCCTAGTACTCAGAATAAAAAGCACTGAGGCACGGACAAAGAAGGCAGAGGATTAAGCACACTGGCGTTAACAATTCACAAGTTTCTTAAAGTTTTACCTTAATCTAAAGTGGTGGTAGGAAGGACAGATTTTTATAGGAATTAAGGGAGTTCATGTATGTAGGCAAGTATTCATTAAATTAGAAAGTAATATTGCATGGAAATTTGATGATTGCTGAAACCCTAATATTGCACCAATAAGGGAGCTGTAAGTAGTATTTTTTCCAATGCTACCTTGAAGCCAGTGGGTGTTTGTTTGGCTTGCCATGTTGTATTTTTGTAAGCATTGGCTGTACTTCTAGGAGATGTTGAGGCAACAACTTTAGTGATAATGGAGTTCTTTAAAGACATGTATTTCTGCAGCCCCTGCCTACAAATGGACTTTTGGCAGTTGCATTGGTTTGGAAGCAACAGTAACTGTCATCTTGACAAAAAGAACATTATTTGTACTGGTTAAAATTTTTCAAAAAATCTCAGAACTATAGTTTTTAACATTAAGTGAATATAAGAGTTGACAACTCTTGATTAAATTTCTAAGTTGTGTTTACATACCCATAGTATAGTCAGGTATGTGTTCATCTTCTCCTTTTATGCAGTTTTAAATCACTTCCCTGAAGTCAGAGATGACAAACTAAAACCTGTAAAAATTGCATTGTGCTGGTAATAAATCCAGTAACATCTGGGCTTCTGTGATTTTGTTTTTCCTAACTGTGTTGGGTCTTGTTACAAAACAGAAGTTGCGATGGTAATTAATTAAGTTTCTTCTTTTGGATGAAGATCAAGTAAATCCATTATCTCCGTCTTTGGTACTATTCACCATGAGCTTTTACTGGCACACCTGTGGACCTTACAAGAGGTAGAGTAGTAAAGGGAAAATATCCATTTATTAATTAGAGAATTCTTTCCTGTTTTAAATAAGTAAATTAATTTTAAGCTTTACATTTGAAAATTTTAAAAAACATTAAATGGTAAATGTATATGTCCAGCTGTGGATGCCTCTTATCTGATCAGAAAATCATCTCCTTCGCAGTTTCGGTGTCAGAACTGCTCATCTTCGCAAGTCTGCTCACAGGATGGCACTTGTTATCAGGTAAGAGGCACTCACGACTGTACATAACTACAGTCATTAAGGTCCTGTCAGCACTTCAGTTGTAATCCAAGTTGTGGAGTTTTTATAATTCCTCACTACAAAGTGCTAAAGTTCTATGAGCAAAGCCTGAGCATTTTTGTTCATTCAGAGAAAGCTTTATTGAGTGAATAAACAGAATCTACTCAAAAGGTTTAGGGGTTTCTTTCTTTCACTTTATTTTAGGCCATTTTTTCGTTTTGTTAGAGAGATACCATTCTGCAGGCTGATGTCTGCATCAGTTTGGAAGGATTATCTACCTCTTCCTATCTCATCCTTCTAACTGGTAGCATTGGGCAGTCACTGAATCAAAAGGTACTACATTGGTTTCATCTCTGTATGGCAATTCACATGTTCCTTTTAGTGGAGTAAAGAAATGTTAGATTTTTCTAATACTGTATTCCTTTCACTTCTCTTAAAATTAGAAATGGAATAATGACTTATCTCTAGACTATAACAAACCCAAACCTACACAACCTCCAAACTGAAGTTGTTTTCTAAATTTCATTGATCAAACTGGTACATACCTATATGAAACAATATTTCAGTTTCCTCAGTGAGAATTTTGATTTGAACTCATTTCTAAAAGTTACTTTGGAAGTTTGAAATAAAATTTCTGCTTGAGCAAAAAATTGAAGTTAATGATAAGAGAGTCACTCCCCACTATGTGTGGGATTGACCTACTGCAGTCATGTCTACTTCAATAATTAGAATTGTTCCAGCATAGTGCACTTTATTTATACAGGTGGTTTGTAATTTTGTTTGCAAAAAATACTGAGCCTCACTGGTTTACATGGCAGTTTCAGTGAGGTGACTGCTCTGTCTCTGCCTGTGTGCACTTCCAATTAGAGTTGAGTACTTTTAGAGACAATTTATGTAATCAAAGTGAAAAACATGTGAAATAGTATTTAAATAATACGGTAGTCACATCCTATGCAAAAGAAATCAGAGACCAAATAATCTGTGATACTACAAATGTATGTTTGTTTATTGCATATGCAGACTACACATGGTGCTCCCTGTCTTATCTCCCAAATGCTCCTACTACTGTTGAATACCTCTGGTTTTATGTTTTGAT
>VZTV01113045.1:0-19064 GCA_013400875.1 Anhinga rufa | reverse complement strand
CAACAAACAAATACAGGCAAAATAAGAAGTTGTAAGACTTTTTTATGATCACAAGGAATATTCTTCATGCATAAATTGACCTCACTGTGGCTTGCTCCTTCCAACCTGTGCTCTGATCCATCCTCTTAAGTGCAACCTGCAGATCCCACAGCTGAACCGTGAGTCAGACTGTTTGTTTATCTTACAGAACATGCATCTAAGCTCCGCTCAGCTTTCCATCAGACCAAAGTGCTAATTCAACTTGCCCTGAAGCTGCTCAGTTGCAAGATCACAATCCGTACCGGTAGGAATAGGCAACAGGAGACCTAGGAAATGGGGCTGCCCCACTCACCTGCAGCCCACAGGGAGGCTGAATTCAGGGCAATGCGTGTGCATGTGCACGTGCTGCATGTAGCTGCTCCACGTACACCAAAGGCAAGAGCCTGCGTCTTCTGACGCTGACTCTGCTTCCTAACAGGAAAATGAGCCACCAAACCCATGAACATACCACCACCAGTACAGGTAACAGTTCAACACCAGCTCTGGCTTCTTGACCAACTTAAAATTGAAGTAATATAGAAGGCATCTCCCAAAAAGATGATGGCTGCTCTAAGGGCTTTAATAGGAAGGAAAAAAAAGTTGTGTCATTTTTTCTGCAGCAAACCGATGGGGATATTCATGCAGAAAGAAACAGGAACCAACTGAATCCAGGCACTTCATTAGACTGAGAGACACTGTGACAGCGTTTTCCCTCCCCTCACCAAGGCAACTGCTCTGGGGACAGGCACAGAGACAGAAGACCAACTTGACTAAGTACCACGGCAGATGACACTTTGCTGTGGAGCACCAGCACCACCCATCGCTGTTAAGCTCGGCAAGAGGCAACCCAGGGAGGAGCAAAGAAGCCACGTCGCTTCCTAAGCCGCAGCAGCAGAGCGGTGACGCCAATTCACGGGCACAGGCAGAGAAGAGGAGAGGCAGGGCTGAATGCTTTATTGGAGGCACGTCAGGTCCCAGACACAGCACAAGCCACTTTCAACCAACCTGGGTGATTAGGAGGTTGTTCCTCAGCATCCTGAATAACCAGGTTTTCGAGCTGGCTGCTCTGCCTGGAACTTGTTGGAGCTTGATTGAAACCAGCCTGAACACACACAGGGTTAGCCCCGGCTCACCACCGTCGTATGAAGAGTTATTTGTATTTAATTTTTACTGCAAATCTGATCATTGGCTGTTGTGTTGCTTGCTTTGCACAGCATGGTGCAAAATTTATTACAAGCAAGGTAACAGTAGCAAAAAACCTGTAAATACATACTTGCAAAAGAAATGAAGTTTTATTACATTCAAAAACATACTAAAAAGAATATATTCCCACAATTTATTACCTCATCTTCACCATACCCTGTGCACTTCATTTTAACTATTCAGGGAGTAACCTGGTCACATACTCCATGTTTACGAGAAAACTATTTCTCAGCTATTTCTATCCCTTATCACTGAATGAAAAAGATATTCAACATGTTTATGCTTTCTGCCTGTCGTGGTTTAACCCGGCAGGCAGCTAAACACCACACAGCCATTTGCTCCCAGAGGGATGGGGGAAAGAGACGGAAAAAAAGGTAAAACTCGTTGTCTTTATCTCAACCCACTTAATAGGACAGAAAAGGAAGGGGAAATAATAATAATGATTAAAAATACACAAAACAAGTGATGCACAATGCAATTGCTCACCACCCGCTGACCGATGCCCAGCCAGTTCCCGAGCGGCGGCTGCACCCCCTAGGCCAACTCCCCCCAGTTTTTTGTTCAGCATGACACCATACGGAATGGAATATCCCTTGGGTCAGTTGGGGTCAGCTGTCCCAGCTGTGTCCTCTCCTAGCTTCCTGTACACCCCCAGTCTGCTCACTGGAGGGGCAGTATAAGAAGCTGAAAAGTCCTTGGCTTAGTGTAAGCCCTGCTCAGCAACAGCTAAAACATCAGTGCGTTATCAACATTATGTTCATCCTAAATCCAAAACACAGCACTATACTAGCTACTAGGAAGAAAATTATCTCTATCCCAGCTGAAACCAGGACACTGACCTAATAATATATTTGATATTTATATGGTTGTAAAATTATATCCCAGCACGGCATTAGCTATTTTAATCTTTTATCTACTGGTGCCATTTAACTAGATGATTATCTTTTACCAGCTCAAAATACTGGCCTAGTAAAAAACACTTCACTGCTCCCATAATACGTCTTATACCTAGAGGGTAAATATTTATTACCTGTGGGTAAATTTTCTATTTTAATAGATGTTCACACACTGTATTGCTCTTGTGTATCTGGTTCTACATCCAGCACAACCCATGGTCTCACTTGTTCATAATTTATTACCAAAAAGCATTTTGAGAAAGAGAGCTCAAAATGCCTTTACTTGGAAATGGATAAAAATTAATACGCATAGTATGCATAAGTCAGCTTCAGGTCTCATATTTAAAAACCCTCAGCAGGTGGATTTGCTCTGATCTGAGGCTGTCCGAGATCTGCTGATGAGCACAGAGCAAGGAGCAAGTCCTCCCAACCCTCCTGCTGGGAGAGGCGCTCCACTCCTCACGTGGTCAGCAGCTTGCAGGACAGTTAATCTGGATACTGTTGAACTTTATATAAAGTTTTTCCTGCCATCTCCTTACTACTATTCGGTGATTATGAAAAATATTTCATTACAACCCAAAAGCAGAAGTTTTCTACTTTTGTATAGAGCAAATGTTTCTTCAGCAGGAGCCAAGCTACTTTCGCCACACTGATAATCCAACAGGACATCACTCATGATCAAGACCAGTCATCTCCACAAGAGATTGCTTTTTGCCTCTTAAAAAGCTGTTTGAAGTTGAAAAATTAGTTTCAATATGAAAGTTAAAACATTTCATCTTGAAACTGTCAAAATGAAAACTTTCAATTTCCTGGATTGTGAATTGAAATCTCAAAATAATTTCAATATTTTTCAAAGCCCACCTCAGCAGGAAAAGAAGAGAGAATAATTAAAACTGTTTGCTACATCAGACCACAGTTCTTGGACATTCTCACTCCTTCCCCACTCCAATAAAAAAAAAAGAGGGCATTTTTTTTTCTGCAGCATATGTACTATTTAGCAAAGAACACCTTCCCCCTTTATTGGGAACGTACTTGCAAACACGTAGCCAAAATATCACTCTTTGCTCTAAATCTTTCAAAATTCCTTTTGAAATATTTTCACTACAGTTTCTAATGAAGGATGGGGATTGATATTAAACTATTAAAATTAATTAGGGCAATTAATTAGGATAGGGAAATTCAAATTAACATATTTTTCCAGAGAACAAAGATCTAGTTTCACACAATGAATTCCTAAAATAATGGAGGCTGAACTCATGCCAACAGCATCTGGCCCAGTGCACAACTACATCTTCAGACTGTAGTCATGAGATCAAGTTGTGAAATTAATCTCTTATACCTGATTAAACCGTGTCCTTCAGCTGAGACACATCTTGCCATATTGCCAGAGCACAAATCCCGTACCTACAGTGCCTTCCAGTGTGGAGAGTTATCCTCCGACTGCCCTCCTGCAGGGTCCTGCCCTCACACTGCAGGGCGTAGTTTACACCTGACACCCCAGTGCAATTTAAAGACATGCTTTCCCCAAATTCTGCCAATGTTGCAAACAACTTGATTTATAAGCCAGCTTTTTAGGAGGCACGTGACAGAGGTGGCTAAACAGATGCTGCTGCTTTTGTTTCAAGGATGAAGCACAATAACTTACAGGTTGATCTCCAGTGGGGTTTTGTAGGGATGCGTGCTCAAGCTTGTGAAACACCAAGTTTTCTTAAACGGTCTGGAAAGAGAGTGAATAAGGATGTGAATGTGTTTGCTGGAAATGTTCCTCTCCTTACAACCCCAAATAACGTACAAGCAATGAAACACTGCAAAAGAAACTTATGATACAAAGTGACTGGGTGCTAGATACAAAGCCAGATTAAATTTAAAATATGAAAAATGGGATGTGATACTCATGGGGCAGGAGGGGTGGGAGGAGGGAAAGAACTTTCCGTATATAATTATGCGGTCTGAGTTGACGATCACCAATCAGGATAGAGACTTCAGGGTTATACTGAAACACACTGTCAAAATTTCAGGACTATTGCAAAATTAGTCAAAAAGCAATGTTATAAATTATTAGGAAACGAGCTGAGAACAGAAAAGAGAATATCATAGTGCATCTGTATAAAAATATAATACTGATGCTACTTGAATACTTTTGTGCAGTTCCAGTTTGCCGCGTACCTTGGCTAGAAGAGCTAAGAGGGAAGGCAAAAGGTACGAAACAAATTCTGTCTGCGCGATAGATCACGATGCCTCTGCCTGAGCGAAGACAACAGAGGTTGTGATAGACGTGTATACAATGACAGGTGACAGAGAGGGAGTGGGAAATCACTGCTCACCGCCTCTTCCAACACAAAACCGGGGTCAAAAAGTGAAACTGGAAATATCAAAAGAGACGTCACTTCATCCATTGAATAATTAAGCTGAGGGAACCGAGTGCTACGGGAATTAGGTGGTAAAGTTCTATCTAGGCTGGGAAGTGTCTGGAGAAAATTTATCAAAAGGTACTATATGTAAAGGTGTCTTCCTGGCTAAGGAAGTCCTGAGCTACAAATCTTTGAGGGGGGTCTTGTAAGGCGTACCAGGGAAGTACTGCTATACTCTTGGGCCATTCTTTGCTTGTTTTTAGGTATCATCCATTCCCAGAGAGCCGATACAAGGCCAGATAGACTTTTTCTGGCTATGACGGTATTTTGGGCTTTTTGATACGTACACTTTTATGTCACTAGAAAACGGGTTTCAAAAACATTCAGTCTACATCACTTTTCCTCTGCATGCAAGAATAAAAACCAGCTTTCATTAGAAAACTCACTGCTGCCAGGCTAATGCTATGACATTGGCAAGTTCAGCCTACTTTGGAAAGGGAATGCAAAAGACATCAGCAAACAGAAAAGACTGTGATCAGGAATGGTGCTGGCAGAGTCCTGATATTGCTCAGCATTCATAAGCTGCAGATAAGGAAGCCTCAGATCATCACAGCACAGCGCTTCACCACAGCTGTTGGGGTGGCTGTATAGAAGTAGGTTGGTTAGAAGTTGTTCTTCGCAGGTGCCTTTTGAGCAAGGTTTTGCAGGGCTAATTTTGATAGTAACATCTACCAGCAGAAAGCTAGAAGTCGTGGAGCTGTTTTTTTCTGATGGGAAGAGACGGGACATGAAATGGGCTGTTTGAGAACTGACTGTGTACGAAATATCTATGGCATCATTTGAAAGGGCTTTATTTTGTTTTATTTTTACTCAGATAATCTTTTTCTTCATCTTTTTGAGTGTCTTGCACACTAAAAATGAGGTACAGGTATAAATATAACCCGTCTGACAATGAAAGCTTGAAACATAACTTCCCATTTTGGATCACGAGGGTATTTATACCCACTTCAATTTCTTTAAAGACTTTTAGATTATATTGGCTAGAGAATGTGACAAAATAGATACATTAGTTGAAAACAATTTTTATTCTTCCCAGATAAGACTACTCTTACAAAGTTTTCCCAGTAAGAAATTTCAAAAAACTGACGTGGGGTTGTTGGTTGGATTTCATTGCTAGTGAAATATATGTTGTTGTGTCATGTCATAAACAGAAAACTGAAGCATCCTTTTTAAATTCTCAGCACTGCTGACACTTCCAACAAGTACTTTGGTATTGGTTTTGGTCTTATCTATTTCTAACAGACAGCCTCATGCCTTGGAAATCTGACCTGAAAGAAAAATTCAGCCCCAAGTATCTGCTGTCAATTGTGCAGAAAATAGGAGATGACAGCAAAGTCACTTCTGCATGCCGAATTAGATCTCTTTCCGACATCTTCTAATGTCATTATTAGCACTCAAATACACTGTGTCAAAATGTGTCTGTATAGGGAGATGGACCAGGCAACATCAAATTTATCTCTTAGTCAATATGACAAGCTGGTTTGGATTCAGACTTCTGTGTAGGGAGGGACTCTTAAGAAGTAGTATCTGCTTCATCATGAAGGTCTGTTTAAGAATTCGGATATTATAATGGGTGGAGTCAGGGAAAAACCTGTATCATGCAGTTTCGTTGAATTGCTGGAATCAATAGTGCAATACCAGTTGCTAAAATCATCAGTAGTGCCTATACTCCAAATAGTCGACGGTCCAATGTGGAGAGTTTCAACAAGATCAGCTGCAGGAAGACTACTCTCTGCTTCAGAGCTAGCCTTAACAGCAAATACTAATCCTAAAACAACCGTGTAAGTGTGGATTTAAGTCTGTCGGGTGGTTTTAGAACAAAATTCAAAGTATGGGATAAGGGAATCACATCTGCAAAGATTACATTCAAGTAATTTGTCTACAGCTTGCTTTCTTTCTGACAAAATGTATCCAAATAAAAGTGAACAACAAGACACAAAAACCACTTAATTACTGACAGAAAGCAGCTCCTGGAAAGTCAGCAAAGTCCATCCCTGTAGCAATGAGAAGAAAAAGAGTGTATCATCTAAAAACAGTGGCAGTACCTAACAAATAGCAAAAAAGAGTAGTCATTACAGCTCTACACCCTGCATCTGTATGGCAAAGTTCAGAAGGTTAATAGAAGAAATGAAATAAACTATAAAGAAAAAGGTTTGGATTCTCATACACGTGGGACTATTAACTAACCTAAAGAGAAGAAAAGGCTACTTAATTCCATTAATAAATGGATATCAATAAACTTTTTCTATCCTAAGTAGCAAGATTCTTCCTGTTATTTCATCTTTTTATGGCCTCCTTATATCCATTTCATTCAACTAACGGCCAGGCAATTATTATTTGGTAGTAACAATAGAGTTTTGTCCTATCTTATTAAAATTGCATGACTACCAAAAAAAACATTTATGAATGTTTAAATATTTTGAGTTTGGTTCTTACTGAGCGCGTGAAGTGGTTATAAGCCATTTGCACTAATCATCCACAATGGAGGTGGTTGTGCTCTGCCTTCTGTTCTGGGCTCACTGGCACATGCCGCGTCCTGAAAACGCTTAGAAGAAACAGATCAGTAATAATAAATGTAGCACAAACCCTTCCACTCCTTAATTTAATCCTGTGCAACAACAGCAAGTCTGCAAAAATCTTAACATTCTAATTTCTTAACTTCTAATAGCACAGGAAGTTAACCATGATCAATGCATATTTTAATGCAAAATCTAGGTATCTCACTGTCTTACCAAAAATGAATTTTACTTTTTCCTATGTTCATTGCAAATATTTTTAAAGTGGACTTCAGTATACAACTTTAACACAGATTTTAATAATCTCATTAGCATAAAACATATACAGGCAGTTTCTCATATCATGTAATTGGTCAATAATCAAAGCGTGTAATTAACCTTAACAGAGAAGCATGCCATCATTTCAGTTGTATATATACACAGTATATATAAGGCACACCAACTTTTGCCAGCTACAGCTGAGTGAATTTTAGCTCCTCAGCTCATTGCCAATTTAAGACCGAGCAAAAGACTAAAGGGCCAACAAGCAAGAGACCAGCAGGAGAAAAGACATACACAGATGTTATCTCATAACCTTTCCCCCTTGCTGTTCCTTTTCTCAATGGCCTGCATATAAACAACAGTTGACCTGAACGTTGCTTCCAACGTTTAAAGTTTCGTCCATTCATCCATTCCTATGAAAAGAGAAAAAAACCCTGTTGGTTTATAGGAAGGTACAGGGAGAGAGAGGCACAGTCCACCTCCCCAGCCTCCCCTCTCAAGTCGGGCTGGGAAAGCTGGCATTATTTTTAATCTTATCACAGAACAACAAATCCAACCAAAGCTGCCTGAACCCCAGCAGCCTAGAAAAGATAAGTCTTAATCTCGAGCATAATTTGGGGGAGGGGGCAGGGGCAGAAGGCATAAGGACAAACACTGGCTACATGTACTGCCACGCAGCTCAGCCTTTCCAGGCAGTAGACTCTTCGGGATAATCAATTAACCCTGAGTTAAAAGAACGAGCTAGCACTAGTCTTGCTCCATATCTTCATCTGTCAATTGCTACATCTTACACAATGTGAGTCTGCAGACTGACATTCCTCCAACAAATGCACCAAAGATCCAAGATTTTGAAAATAAACTGTAAGAAGGTGGGGGTATAAGCAAGGTCACTGCTGTAGTGAAAGATGAACGCAGCAAACAGGTATCGTTTTTAAAGCAGCTCTTTTCAAACACTGAGCAGGTGCCAGGCACTATTCACAACTACAATGGCACGGGATCGTTGTTCAAAAGGAAGTGATACATGGCTTCTTGAAGGGCAGCCTCGCATTGGGGAAGGAGAAATGGCAGAAATTACTGAGCAGATCTACAAGACACAGTGTTTCTTGTAAGCTCTTGCGCCTCTCTCCTGGTAGGGAAAACTCCAGCACCCTCTTGCCTAGGTCAGCAGCCACCTCCCTGCAACCACAGCGGAGCAGAGCTGGGGTTTGGATTGCTCCACTGTGGTCTCCTGTCAGGGGGTGGAAGAGGCTTTTGTACCAGATGGGCAAGTACAGGGAAATCGATGGTGGGAAAATACCTGGGAACTCAGTTCTAACGGGGATGGCGTAACAGGAGCATGTGTCCAGGGTAAGTCATCATTTGGTAGAGCCCCTACCCCAAAGAACCCAATCTGCAAACAGATACAGGAGAAAGCTTTGTCAAGTACTTCTCAAATGCACTAATAAAGAGGCAGCCAAATTAATCTATATTCCTAACTTTCTCATATATATTCCCCAAAGACAGACAGGAATTACAAAAATCTAAAAGTTTTTAAGCATCTTAAAATCTAAAGATTTTAAGCATATTAGTCATTTCCTGAAAGGGACATATAGTTGTCAGAGCCAAGAAACCAACTCCAAATGGTTTTTGTTTCTCAGAATGAGTTTTTAAGTGATGAATTAGATGAAACAGTCACCTTCCTCCATCCCTGCCATGTAAATGGCAATAACATTAGGAACCAGGGAAAAATTGTGAAAGCAAAGAATCAGGTAACTAAAATCAATGAAAGGATTTATTAATTTGGATTTTCGGAGGGTAATGTAAGAAATCCCAACCAAGGGTAACAGTGCTCAGAAAAATGTGCTGTTTAACATCAGAACACAACCTCCAGCATCCTCCTGCACGGGAAGGAACCAACAGCTCAAGACGGTGACATGGCATAAAGTAAAAGGTGAGAACAAGTCACATGATGAATCACTAAGGTACCACAGATGAAGTAATGGATCCACCACTTACCAAACATGTCTCCACACAAACATCTGGACATTTAGGTCTCGCCTACAAATATCTCCTTCACATTTAGTCACAATTATCCTACAAACAACTTTACAATCCTGTGCGCAAGACAACAACCAACCTTGGCAGTGGCCTGTGGACCAAAAGTCATGAAATGGATAAATTTCAGCCACCAAGGTTGGTGCTTTGCCCATCTCCAGACTCAGTGATGCAGCTAACCAAGCACAAGAGGCAGCCACCCCACATCCTCCCCTTATCTCTACCCAAATCTACTTCGTGACTGAATAGCCTAAAAAAAATGGGAAAAAAAAAATGTGTGGAAAAAGGATGGAAATTACCCAATATCTCTAAAAGAAAGACAAAGTGTGGCAAGTAAATATTGAACTCAAAATAACCCATATGGGTACTAAGTACATATAATACAGTACTTTATCTTCAGCTCACACAGATCTCTAATTTAATAAACTCAGCAATTAAAACCCGATTGTAACGGTACACAAGATGTGTGCATGCTTCCTTCAGCTGAGCAGAATTAGAAAGTTTCTAGCCAGTAGAATAATTAAATTTCCCTAAAATGATCTCATAAGACTTTCCTGCACAGAGGAACCACACCCACTCATGCTATACCATGTGAGCAAACAAGTTTGTGGAGAAATAAAGACTGATAAAACTCTTTTAGCATTCTTCACACTATAGGTGGGCATGAAAATAGTCACCAAAGAAAATGAGACAAACCAGTTTTTTCTTTCCTTTTTTTGTGTGTTTAGATAAACATCAAAACAATCAAAACCACTTTTTAGACAAGTAAGTTTAATTGATTAAGACAACCATGAACACAGAGTAATTTCTGAACCTGTGGATATTCAGTATTTTCTTTCAGAACCTCTTATTGGGATGACTGTAAGGCTATTGGAAACCCAGGAAAATGGCCATACTAACTCTCAATCCTTTCTATGTACTCTGCCTTATGAAGTATCTTGCAAAGAGCCTCAAAGGCACCAGACAGGTCTAATGGCAATGCAACCACCCTGCACATCAGCCCAGCACCGCCTGCCCTCAGCGGTCCTGGATTACGTATGCTTTTGGCCTCTTACCAACCACGATCAAAGCAGAATTTTAGTTACGTTTCATACAAGTTACCCAGAATGCCAGAGATAATATAAAGGTCTTATAAGCACTCAGAATCTATCAAGCCTAACTTTCCTTATATTGTGCCTTCTTTACACAAACTCTTAAGAGAAAGACAGTTGATATACTTCTAAGGAAAGCTAATTTCATTTGAAACATTCCAGAGGATGCTGTGTTTGGTTGGGGGGGTGTGGTGTGTGTTTGGGGTTTTTTTGGGTGATTGTGGGTTTTGGGGTGTTTTTTTAGGTTTGCTTTTGGCGGGGGGGGGTTAGGGGGCTGTGTCGTTTTCCTTTTTCTTTTTTTTTTTTTTAAATCAAACTTGAATTTCACGTTAGCAGAGCCAATATTTTGACTTGTACCTCATGGTAGGAAGACATCACGCAAGACAAAAAGAGTTATACAGCCACAGTCATAAAGAAACCCGGTCCATGTGTATCCTCACATTTCAAAATGAGGTGAGTCAGCCAGACCCAGGCTCTGAAAAAAAAAATAATCTACTTATATTTATTTTGCCAGAGTAAAGGCCTATTCTAACATCCAGGGAAGATTATAGACTTACTAGTGGTGATTTACCTAGGAGCTTTACAGATACCCACCTTAATAAAAGAAACAACATTCTCTGTATTGAACTTATAACTAGTAAGTGTAAATTTTGCTTTAACTCTTTGCTCAGTCATATGGTTTTGGGACCCACATATAACGTTATAAACAAACCACATCACTGCCTAAGGAAGAAAAGGACAGAAAATTACTTCAACAAAAGAAGTGAATAAAAAGCACTCTTTCTAGCTAGAAACTTGTATATTCGTGGTCAATATTTAATGGTATTTGTGTAGCAATATTTCTGCAATTAAGTTTATGCACCCTGTGCACCACAGTCCCAATGAAACGACACAAATAGCTACTTCCATTTGCAACAGTTTGATTTCTGAAAAGAACATAAAATTAACTACAGTAAAGTTAGTTGGTTGGTGGTTTGTTTTTTTTTAAGACTCCCTGGTGCTTGAGAAATCATGCTAGGAAGAAAGCAGCAGGAAGCGCACTTCTCTTAAGTTTGCAGGTACAGTAGTACAAATTAGTACTTTGTCTCTCCATTTGTTGATTAACATATGCACAGAGGATGAAAAGACAAACTAGAGACCTACTTTGATATTCCCGTTCCCACTTTATGTTTCAACAGACACAGTCCCTTCAACTGAAGAACCAGATACTCTGTCCCCATCCTGAACTTCAAAAGCCTCAAAAAGAAATGGTGATAATGGCATTGTGGTGTTTGCAATTAAAAACCTCTGTGGACCTCCTTGGTAAATACAGGTTCTGCAGCTCAAGGGCTGCAGCAGCCAGGGAGCACTTCACAGAGTCCTTCTGTGACGCAGAGGAAAGGAAATTCAGAGAAGAAACTTCCCCATGTTCCTGCAAGAAAGCAAGTTAACGGGAAATGGAGGAACTTGAGCCAAAGAATAGTCCTCAGCTGGGCTGAGGGAAAGCAAACCAAATAAAGTTAGCCAAGGCTTGAGTAGTTGTGTGAAGGAACTGTATTTCACAAACAGAAAGGTCACAAAGGATACATATTTGCAAGTCATAAGACCAATTCTGTTCTGGATTCAGGTGATGCTCAGAAGGCAGCAAAGGCCAAGTAAGGGGAAACTACAACAAATCTCTTCTTTGCATAAAGACTTCAATAGCATTGTGTTTGAGAAACAAACTTGTGGGTAATACTGCTACAAACACTAGGAAAAAGCTGTTCCTTACTTCCCTCTCAGCACTACTGACAACCGGGTCAAACAGATTGGTAAGTAAGAAAACATGCTACACTGCAACAGAAAGACCTTCCCAGCAACAGTGCTGACAAAAAGCTGGAATTGAAACATCTGATCAAAGTCACCAAGTGTCCGTGTGTCCGCTGAGCTCTGGTGACTGGCTGAGAGTGCATCTCAGTCTGCAGCAAGAGCTGGATAATTCACCTTTACTCAGCCTGAGCAGGCTAAGTTACCCTGGAGTCACCCTGAATTCTGCACCTTGCACAGTGTAGAAACACGCACTCAGCTCAGCTGACATCTTAGTTTGATAGCCAGTGGGGTACCTTGATAAAGAAACATCTAAACTCCTCTAATGGCTCAGAGCAGAGGTGCAGCTAGCCCCGCACCCAGTTTCTGAGGGGAGGTGTTGGCCGGGGGGAGCACAGGAGCCCCAAGTGCTGCCCCAGCAGCTGGATTAGTGATGACAGCAGACACATTCCTGCCTTGTCCTTTAGTATCTGTTTATGGACATGTTGAGCAAGAATCTACACAAAATCCCTTCAAAACTGCCTGCCTCTACAACCTTCTGCAACAGCGAGTTCCAGAATTTCACTGCTTTACAGAGCAATACTTACTTTCTTCTGCTTTTAAGAGTTACTGTCGCCTACTTTCATCAAGAGCCCCCTTGTTCCAGTACTGCAGGACCTGGCGTAAACAGTTCATTCAGCTTTTCTAACACCCACTTATCCCATGCTAACATAATTTCTTTAATGACTTTTAAAGCGGAAGCCTCTCACTGGCTTTTTGACAATGCAGTAAGCTATCCACACATCCACAGGGCCCTCACAGCAGGGCACTGTGGTTCCACTTCTCTTCTCCGCAGTGGCACTGGCTTTTCTGCAACAGATCATGGAATCACAGAATGGTTTGGGCTGGAAGGGACCTTCAGAGCCCATCCAGTCCAACCCCTGCAGTGAGCAGGGACAGCCCCAACTAGAGCAGGGTGCTCAGAGCCCCGTCCAGCCTGACCTTGAATGCATCATCTAGATGGCATATGGGACATCTACCACCTCTCTGGGCAACCTGGGCCAGGGTTTCACCAATGCCATAATAAAAAAAAAAATTTCTTCCTTATATCCCGCCCAAACCTACCCTCCTTTAGTTTAAAGCCGTTACCCCTTGTCCTGTCACAACAGGCCTTGCTAAAGAGGCTGCCCCCATCTTCCCTACAGTCCCCCTTTAAGCACTGGAAGGCCGCAANTCTGGGCTGCCAGCGCACATTGCCGGCTCGTGCCCAGCTTTTCGCTCACCAGCACCCCCAGGTCCTTCTCCGCAGGGCTGCTCTCCATCCCTCCATCCCCCAGCCTGTGTTGGTACCGGGGGCTGCCCCGACCGAGGGGCAGGACATTGCACTTATGTTTAGCCTTGCATTGAGTAGTGTTATTCTTTAAAAGGGATGCTACTGTCTCACCAAGGATGGAGGTCAGGCACACCGGTATGTAGCTGCCAGGGTCTCCTCTAGAGCCTTCTTTATGGCCAGGACTTGCACTCACAACCCACCAATTCCCCGACTTGCAGCCCCTGGCAATGCACTGGTGGGGCAGCAGCAGCACAGCTCCTGGATAGTCACTTCAAACTCATTTAGCTCCTCCGACCTATCTGCTACAAAAAAAAACCAAACAAACAAACAAAAAAACCCCACCCAAACCAACAAAAAACACCACACAACACCATGTGAAAGATATCCCCAGCATCTTCAGCAGTAAGGGCCAACACAAAGAATTTGCTAAGCATTCACTGAGCGTCTCTGCCCCAGCCTTTTCTCGGAGTAGCCCCAGTTACACTGCTGTTGTCAAGTGATCCCATTGATTTCCTGGGTTTGATATACTTAGGAGCTTCTTACCAACAGCTTGAGGATCCTTTGTAAGACACTTTTCTAATTCTTTATGAGATTTTTAATTTCCTGTTTGCGTTTGACCTGCCATGTTTAAGGACTTCCCTCCTCTCCTCATTCGAGCAGGCTTTCCTTTTCCAGCAGCTGCCCATTTTGCTACAGTACCCTCCCCTGATGTTCCTGTCACATGAGGTAGGCTCCTGGGGATGATTTTGTTTTCTTTTTATTGTGGGACATATTTGAGGGCTTCTAATAACTTTATTAGAATAACTGTATTTTTAATAACCTGCAGGCTGCTTATAGGCTTTTTAGACTAATTCTTTAAGGGTTTGTTGCCCAATTGCTTCATTGTTCTGCAGACCCTATACTTTAAATCAAATGACCGCATGCTGCATGTATTTATTCTGCTCTCTTCAGCTATAGAGTTCAACCTAATCTTCTGATGGTCACTATTTACCAAGCAGCTCCAGTGCACCACTCCAGGCCACGTCCAGAATATCATCTTTCTGGATGCTCCAGGTGTCCTGGGAAGCAGCCACTGTGCATGTGCATCCTCTCTGTCTCCCAACCTGATAAGGCACTGGTCCAGTCTCTACAGGGCCCCTGTTGAAACCTTCCACTGTTGCTGCCTATCCTGAACTTGAAGCTCCTCTACTCTCATTTCACATTTCCCAAGGACTCTTACAGGTCTGAGGAAGGGGCTGGTAACACTGTCTTAGCACTACGTTTTTATTAGAGCACAGGATTTCTGCCCACGCGGGTTCCACAGACCTGCTCTTCTCCCATAATATTTTTATGCTGCTGCACTTTAGAAAAAGCTTCATGTACAGTGCCACTCCCCTGACTGTACGTCCCTCTCATCTTTCCTATAAAGCTGATATAGCCTGGCAGCATTGATTACCCTCCTTCCACCAGGCCTGTTTTTTCAAGGTTATAATTTCACACCAAACAGTCCAATTCCCTCATCTTATATTTTAGCTCATAAAGCCAGTGGGGCTGCACTTGTTTTTCCTTTCCTCCATCTCTTCATACTGCTTGTTAACTGGCATTGCAGATGCTCTGAGAGGACTCCCTTTCTTCTTTCACTGTGCTCTTCTTTGCCCCCTTATAGCCTTGCTCGGCATACCTCTGAAAATCAGCCACGCTCCCACTGCAGCCCCTGATTTCCCTAGCCCTGAAGATGCCCCTGCTACAGGAGCAGCTCATTGCAAGACGACACCGCAGCATCAGTCACATCTGAGAGATCAGGTCACTCTTTTCTAACAGCTGCTTCCTTCTCCAAATCTTGCACCCTCCTCAGCAGCACAGGGGCTGCTGCCACAGTGGAGGTGGGACTCCTGTACCGCATTGGTGGAGACTTCATCTGCAGCCTTGCTAGAGTCCCACTGCCTTGTTCACAGCTAATTGGAAGACACGCACACAGAACAGCACTATGGGACTACATCACTTACCGGTGAAAGCAGGGTATTGAAATGAAGCAGACCAGAAGAACAAAGAAGAAAAAACACCGAATGGGCAGGATCAGACTATATGAAGCCAGTCCTGATCACACTATTTCAATTTAACTAATATTCATCACCTCATCAGCACAACCCTGCCTGCATTCTGCACTCCTTCCTCAGCAACATCCATCTGTCAAATTATGCACTCCTTGCTGAGACCAGAATATTATGGCTGCAAGAAAGCTTTTAGCCCATCATGGTTGCTACTGCAAAGTAATAAATAATACTTAGGGGGAAAAAAAAAAGTGGGGAATTTTTTTTAATTGCATTTGACTGGGTTGATGGCCTTCACCTCTTAATGCTATGTTATTATTGCTACAGTAGGAAGACATTTACCTTCTAATTGTGTTTGAGACATCTGTGAATGACTCATTATTGCTTTCTCTTCTTACAAAAAATTGGCTTCTGGCTCAACTCAAGAAGAAAAACCCACCTAAACACCTGGCCACCAGAACCATGCCCTTCTGACTGCCGATCCATCTGCAGAACAAGCTGGCTACCTGCTTGATCCCGGAGAGTTCAACAGGGAGAAACTCGTCGGGCTTCGCTGTAGCTATGCATCCCTCACCCAGAGACAGGGGGTAATTTGTTTGTTACCTGCTCGCTAGGTCCGTTTGTTTCTATCAAAGCATTTCAGAAATCAACTCGCCCATAAGCGTTGTCACGGTGCGAGCCAGGTGTTGCAATGTGCCAGAAGAGGAACTGGAAACAGAGGTTTTAGCAAATGAACAGGTACTTTGACAGTAGCAATTTTGTTTCCATGGGAGAGATTTACTTATCAGTTTGGTTTATTGGTTCATTTCACTACTTATTGAACTCTGATTGCAAGAAAGGCACCTGAACAACTTTAAAATATTTTTTTTAATTGTTTTTTATGACATAATTGATAACCATCATTTTTTTAGAAAGACAAATTGCCCTTTGATTGGCTGTCTATGATAATAATTATAACCTGAATAATCAAATCCTTTCAAAATAGTTTTCTCTTGTCAAAAAATAAAAATATAGAATGAAAACAGA
Organism: Anhinga rufa; assembly: GCA_013400875.1. Taxonomy (NCBI): domain Eukaryota; kingdom Metazoa; phylum Chordata; class Aves; order Suliformes; family Anhingidae; genus Anhinga; species Anhinga rufa. Next base: position 2,481 of record VZTV01113045.1, on the reverse strand, counting down.
CATTACGTGCAGCTTCTAATGTTTTTCTCTTTCCCCCGTATAATTAAAGGGCTCCCTTTTAACAGGGATAGCTGTTTTGCTATCACTGTTACTAAAACGATCTGGAATTTTTCTAAAGCCTCTCTCCATATATATGCAAGTATTTCCATACTATATCACTACCAGTTTTTTAAAAAATTACTCTTACTACGGTCAGCAATCCATTTTTTCTTCTCACAATGGAACAAAAATATTTCACACTGGCATTATCTCATCCCCCACCGCCCCAACTGAGATCAACGAATGCCACAAATATTTTTCCATAAAAAGAAGAATTTATAGGAAATATTTCCTTTGGATTGAGAAATAGTCTCCTGCTCTGCTTACATTAATAGACTTAAGTTAAACATTTAAATAACTTCATTATTTCTAGCTTCTAAAGCAAAATAGGTCATGACTTGAGAACCTCCCCTCTGAGGTACTAGGCTCAAAGATAGATTCGAAAGTTCAGCTTACTGAGTTAATAGGGAAATCCCAATTCTCAGTCTTGCATGCCGTCAGAAGTACAGAAAAAAATTAAATGAGAATAAAGATACCATTAATTGTCCATACCCATAACTATTAGATAATCAGTACAAGCCAACAGTACACCTGACTCAAGTTAAATTCTGCACTTTGCAATGATGTGTTTGAAGTGATAATGGGAAGAGGGAAAAGATTATTATTATGAGCACAAAGTGCTAATCTGCTGTCTAGGTCTTACTGAACCTCTCCCCTAACATTTAACCTAAAACGCTTTCAGCTCTTAAATTCCCCTTCCAAAACCAGTAGGAGGTTAAAGCAGGACCCAATGGGAGGTTACATTTATTTAATATTCAGTCCTTTCTCAGATGAAATATTGCGGTCTATCCTCACAGGTATTTGTCAAACCATTAGAGTAATGGTTTATAGCTATTACATGAAATTGTAGTTCTATTTGTAACTACCATTGACAAAGGATAAGCAAAGTGCATTCATTTTCTTTGAAAAATACCCAAAACGTTTGCCGTACAGCACTGAGGGAATGTGCCCCATTAACTAGTTCAGAGCTGCAAGCCGCGGCGATGCTAGTAAATATTGTTTAGCAAACAGGAGCCTGCATCTGTAACATCTGCTCCAACACTACCATTCGTACCTCCCAGCTCCATAGTTCACTGCAGACGCATCCTAAGAGCCCTCTGGCACAACTCCAGTTCCTGTACCTTCGCATATTAATAGCGCCTGTAAAATGATATTCATAACTAGATCCAGAAATCGGTTATTTTTATAACAGCCAGTACATTTAGCACATATTATTGTACTTACATTTTTTCTAGTATCCATTAGAAAAATAAGCTCATCAGAAAGAAGCAGTAATAGCATAATGAAATACACAAAACCATCAAACCGAACCTGTCACAGAAATCTCTTATGTGCAATTCACTTGAAGTGCAATGTGCACAGCTTCCTTTGACCCTATGGATCTCAATTTCTAATTTGCTCTTATGCACTGAGATTTATTTCTAGGAGTTCAGGTTTTACTTTTCTCTCTGTATTTTGCTAAAACCTATGAAGAATTTTCAGAAGGAAATATAAAACAAACTATTATTTCTCTAAGAAAAATAGACTAAAATCAAATTAAACACTCCTTGCAGAGATAAAACTCCACTAACTCAACATTCCAGAATAAGGTAAACTTGAGTTTAGACTACCATGTAAAGTGGCTGTACAAAAACATGCGATTTCCATATTTGTCAGCTCTAGCTGAACACGGATCATCGCTACAGGAATAAAAATACTTTTTCAAACTTTATCTTTAAACACGAATCTGAAGTGTGATAGAGGCAACTGATCAAGAGATTAATACCTTAGTGTGCTTGGGCAGTTTTGACTTGCACTAAAAATTTTTAATTTACTTCTCATTCTTACTGACAGTGGATAAAAGAGCAACGAGTAGTACTTGTTGCTACCACTTTGAAAGCTATCCTTTAATTAAAGGGGAATCTGATGTGAAACACTGCCTTTTACTGAGAACACCCAGTTCATGGGAATATTTTTTTTCATCTTGTTAAAAAAAGTCCACAAATCTAGTATCATTCTGCTTCTTAGAAATAGTTTCATTTCTTATTTTGCTTTCAATTTTTGGAATTTTGCAGTCAAGAAATAACTTCTGACAAGAACAACTTAGGCTTTGGGAAGTGCTGTTGCAGAATCAAAATAAAGTGACAAAAAAAAAATATGTTTGCTTTAATTCTGATTTTTGTTTAAAAAAAAAAAAAGTCGAAGCCAGCAGCGTCCCTTCACTGTCACAAAGAACACAACCAGGGCACGGTTTTGGCCCCTGCCAGCTGCCAGGCTTCTGCCACCCTTGTAGGTCAGTGCCTTCAAAACACCCACAGCTACAGTCCACGTGCAAAGGACAGATGGAAAATTCTCAGGTTCCTGAGCAAAACATACCTTCCTTTCACAGAATCACAGGGGCTG
>VZTV01113037.1:3078-14415 GCA_013400875.1 Anhinga rufa | reverse complement strand
CCTTCATGTTCGCAAATCGCTCCTTCAGTTGGTGATCCACCTCAGGACCAAAGGCAAAATTATTCACAAAAATAACACTGCAAGATAATGGTCTAGTTAATGAAGAGGGACGGGCAAATGGCACCCAAGTATACACACACAACTACCCCCCACAACCACAAGTCACCATCACTTATAGCCAGTTACGAAACCGAAAATCGCTACTTGTCCCTGACTTTACAGCAACTTCCATCTAACAAAATGCTTTCTTCTTGTATAGTGACACGAAACAGTAGCTCACCTTTAGCTTTCACAGACACTGCCCACATAATTACATTTAAAAAAATTTAAAAGCGTCCTGCTCTGACAGTTCCTCTCAGCATAGAGCTGAGTTTTGCACCATAAGGTTCAACATAAAAACAATGTGCAAAATGTTTTCACCCCTCTGTGGTGGCGAGATCAAACGTCAACACAGCAACTACCAACACTCTTAGAGTAGTTAATCCACACATTAAAAGCAATACTCCAACCCAACAGACACATTTCATCCCATTACTTCTTCACATGCATTTAAAATATTACAGCAAAATATCAAAATTATTTTCTCTTCTAGCTCTAAATCCCCCCGTAATGCAGAAAGACAGCTGACATCTCTCAGCACGTTTTCCCTGTCCTAAGCCCAGCACTTCACCCTAACCCACAATGGAGGATTTGCATCTTTCTTTCTGGGTTAGGAAATCCAATGGGGGTTTTGTTCTGAAAAAAACACAGTCATATGGAAAAAAGACACCTGCACATAGGTAGAATCACACAAATGATAAAAATATTTGGGAAAGAAACAGAACACGTCACAGATTAAAAAAGAAATATCCCTTTATTTTTAAGAGCCTGGGCCTGGTCTAATTGTCCCTGGTGCCCGTTTCCTACCAGCTTGCAACAAGAGTCCTCAACATCTCTTGGAAGCTGTGGAGCACCCTGCACGCAGAAACTGTGAAACCATTCTGGCATATTGTTTCAACATGAAGAACCGATTTCTTTGCAAGAGGTCTGTTTGAAAACTCCCCCCCTAGTGCCTCCAAACATGAAACATGTTCAACAAGGACACTGAGTTTAAGAGCAGCAGCCAAAGCTATTAAAAACCACAGACGAAAAAAATGTTTATACACCAAGGAAAAAAAAAAAAGTCATTCTTGCTACGCCTTGCTCTTGGAAATTTGGGAAACCCTGCCTGGCAAGTGAGGCTAGCAGGGGTTTCTTCCTCCTCCTTCCCACCATGTGCCAAAAAAGAGGCCTTGCAAAAGAGCCAAGCATATTAATGGGACTAGAAAACATCCAGGAAAGGAAGGGAAAAAGACATAGCTTGCCAGATATATTTTTTTTAGTATTCAGTCTGGCACAATATTTTGTATGTGCATGACAGAAGCACAGGAGCCCCCAGTCCTCCTTGACTTCAGCCCTCTTTTCAGCACGTACTGCTAAGCCACAAGTACAGTTATTAACAGGAATAGTGCGTGCTGCACAGCTTGCTTACATGTCAGCTCTCAACCACGTAGAACTGTGTTTTGGTACAAATGCACCCTTCCCTTCACAGCCTGGCCACCGGTCCATGCTCATGGGAAGGGTGACACTTCAGCTTACTCTCTGAAGATTGGATGGCTCCAATGTGAATTCATCAGGCAATCTGCAGTCTCATTAGACAGAGCAGACGCTGAACAGTTGGCACACTCGGAACAAACACAAACACCTAACAGTTGTGAGCAAAAAGCTACTTCTTTTTGAATTTCTGTATCAGAGAGCAAGGTGGCTGTGGATCAGCAGGCATACAATTAGCTGCAGACCACACAAAATAAACATCTATCAGCATTTCTGCATGCAGTTAGATGTACTTCAGCTAAAAATAAGAATACAAAAAATTAAATTTGTTCCAAGGAGAGTTGCACAGACAGCAGAGGAGTGTGCATTTGGAATAGCAAGCAACAAAGCAAAACCCCACTATGCTGCAAGGCTGGGACAAGTCTGTCCACAAATTAAAAGGCACCTCCAGAAGTTTAACTGAGGTACATAATAATGCAAAAGTCATCAGCCTGGCAGACGCCTTCTTGATGGAGTACTCATAAAACAGTGTCTTGGAAGCAATCCATAAATTGCCACAACGCTGCGGACTTTCAGAGAGCCCTCTTTGACAACTGTCTTCCATTCCCCCACGTAACAGGATGGCCCAGAAGGTCATATAAAAATAGAGACTTTTTTTTCTGTCCATAAAGCTGAAAGAATGCAAAGCCTTTAAAAATACAAAAGAATATTTTATGCTTTTAACAAAGTAACTCCCTTTTTACTACCATCAGAAAGGAGTCTAAGCCTCTGTACAGATCTTCACAGAAATAATCTTCAAGACAATCAGTTTAAATGAATTCCCAATTTAAGTTGGAATAGACTCACTTGGGTCTTTTGCTTTTTTTAAATAGAAAGTGAGCCTAGCTGTATGCACCAATAGCCAAGATAACTAGTGTTTTGCCAGAATCACTGACACGAACTACAAGGATATGCAAAATAAACAGAGGCTTATACTTCTCTGTACAACCAGAATTTATCTTGGATATACCCTTGTATGTAATATCACGGGACGTGCATTTAAACCCATTCTTCTAGTCAGAAAACAGGATCTAAAGAGGCCAGTATAAAAGCTGGCAGATAGACTTTTGGTATTTGCTATGGAAATTCTATATATAAAGCTGGCCAGCCTCCCAATTTCCATTATACAAACTCCCAAATATTCAGTTCATAAAGCAGCATTCAATTGCTGTACTGTACCTTGTGTTTGCAATTCTCTCTCTCCATTCTTCTGAGAGGAAGTCACCTCTTTCCAGCTTAAAAATAGACAAACACAAAAAACCACACACATACAAAAGAGTTAATATTGTTCCTTTCTGCTCCATATCCCTTTTCCTTTGGAGAAGGCCAAACATGCTGTACCAACTCAGTGATACTAAACAAATAAGGCCAAATGAAGTCTTTAGGAAATACTGAGGAGATGAAGCACCCCTAGCTCAGCAGCTGGCTCTGCCCATTCCTCAGGTCCCAGAGGTGCCTCCCTCTCTGCTCCCAACCTCAGCTGCTTGCCTGCCACGGGATGAGCAGGGAAGAGTCTCCGAGTATCACCAGTGCCCTATGAAGACTGTGCTCCATGGAGAAGCCAGCAAAGCCATACAGAACCCGTACCAGAAACCATCAGCGAATGCCTTCTCAAGTCCCTGCTGACCCCCGTGATTTAGCCTGCCCCTCTTAGTAGAGGGGGAACCAGAGCAAAGATTCGGCACAGCACTTGCTGGAAACACTGGCTTGTAATTCAGGCTCTTGTTGCAACAGACAGACAAGCATCTGATTTTTCTGTGGTACTAAATATAAATCTTGAATCTTCTAACACTTTCAAGTTAGAAATCAAGTAACATAAGGGCTTTATTTGAAAATAATTATAGTTATGACTTCAGTGATTTATATAGTACCTTTCTGATGAAACCACATCAAGCCCTAGGTTTATACCCACAGCTATGTAGCTTTTCCACAGATGAACATTTTCTCTGTCATACTTCTGAAATGAGAGAGGAATCTATGGGCCATGCTGTTTTGCTGTGCCACAAGTAAGGCAGAAGGAGGGTTGGGGGAAGAAGATAAGAGGAGGGGAGAAAAAAATAATATGCAACTATATAATTAATGATGATGACACTTTGAAGAAGCAAATAAGATGATGCTTTATATCTGGACCTCAGGAATATGAAGGCAATAACAGTGACTGCTTAGCATCCTTTTTCTGCATATATTCCCTTGTATGGAAAGAAGTGAGCATTTCACATGCCAGCACTTATTCTTGTTTAGTGACAACTCAAACAGAAGTGCCTGTACTGCAATGCAGACACATGCAAGCTGCTTCCAAACCTCGCTAACTAAGCCAGGATTATAGCATCATAGAATGGTTTAGGTTGGAAGGAACCTTTAGAGGCCATCTAAAGGCCTGCAGTGAGCAGGGATGTCTTCAACTAGACCAGGTTGCTCAGAGCCCTGTCCAACCTGACCTTGAACGTTTCCAGGGATGGGGCATCGACCACCTCTCTGGGCAACCTGGGCCAGGGTCTCACCACCCTCAGTGTAAAAAATTTCTTCCTTATCTCCAGTCTAAACCTACCCTCCTTTAGTTTAAAGCCGTTACCCCTCGGCCTGTCACAACAGGCCTTGCTAAAGAGATCGTCCCCATCTTTCCTCTAGCCCCCCTTTAAGTACTGCAAGGCCGCAATAAGGTCTCCCCGCAGCCTTCTCTTCTCCAGGCTGAACACCCCCAGCTCTCTCAGCCTGTCTCCACAGCAGAGGTGCTCCAGCCCCTGATCACCTCCGTGCCCTCCTCTGGCCCCGCTCCAGCAGGTCCATGTCCTGTCTGTGCTGGGGGCTCCAGAGCTGGACGCGGCGCTGCAGGGGGGTCTCACCCGAGCGGGGCAGAGGGGCAGAATCCCCTCCCNGATATCAAACAGTACTGGTCCCAGTAAAGACCCCTGAGGGACACCACTCGTCACCAGTCTCCATCTGGACATCGAGCCATTCACCACCACCCTCTGGATGCGACCATCCAGCCAGTTCCTTATCCACCGAACAGGCCACCTATCAAATCCATATCCCTCCAGTTTAGAGAAAAGGATGCTGTGGAGACCACGTCAAAGGCCTTACAGAAGTCCAGATAGATGACATCCGTAGCTCTTCCCTTGCCCACTGATGTAGTCACTCCATCATAGAAGGCCACTAGGCTGGTCAGGCAGGACTTGCCCTTGGTGAAGCCATGCTGGCTGCCCCGGAGCAACTCCCTGTCCTCCATGTGCCTTAGCATAGCTTCTAGGAGGATCTATTCCATGACCTTCCCAGGCACAGAGGTGAGTCTGACAAGACAGTAGTTCCCTGGGTCCTCCTTTCTACCCTTTTTAAAGATGGGCACAATGTTCCCCTTCCTCCAGTCCCCAGGGACTTCACCTGACTGCCATGGCTTTTCAAATATCATGGAGAGTGACTTAGCAACTACATCAGCCAATTCCCTCAGCACTCTGGGACACATCTCATCAGGTCCCATAGACTTGTGTATCTGCAGGTTCCTCAGGCAGTCATGAACCTGATCTTCCCTTGCAGTTGGAGGGGTTTTATCCCCCTGGTCTTCTCTGTTCTTGTAGTACACAGTTTCATGGTTGAGTAACCAAGACTCAGTAGAAGAAAACCCACATGCAAGACTACTATATTTATTTTACAACAATTTTTGCAAGTCAGCTTCTATATTGCAGTCCTCCACACCACACACAGTTTCTAATGTCTACATGAGGTTTTCATACACTAACAGGAGAAAGAAAAACATTTAAAAAACAAGGAAGCACGATTATAAAGCCATAGTCTAGCCAGAGAACAAAGAACCAGCGTAACATAAAACTATTTTGAAATACTAAGCTTCATATAAAGGTCTTGAAATCTAACCTAAGTGGCTGTTATACTTTATTGGGATCCAGTTACACTATATGTTTGTCCTGCCTATGTAGTTAGGAAGAATACAGTTATAACCAAAATCTCCATGCTTTAACGTGATATAACACCCAGAGGCTGAATACTTTTTCCCTGTCTACTTTTGCGAGATATAGCCATGTCACAATTCAAATGAACCACAGCCCTGTTTAAACCCATCTATTTTTGCATTGTAATGCTACCCTAGCTCATACTTAGCCAGTAATTGAGGGGAAAAATTTCACCAGGAAAAATACTGGAGTACAGAAATAACCAGATGGTCAGCTGTGGTTGTGAGAAAATTGGTTATTTATTCCCCTCTGGAAGCAAGACAGTGATTCCTGGATCAGTGGTCTGTTACCTTCAAAACAGAGTACAAGAGCTATCTGATTGACTACTCCAGACGGCCCAGTTTCTTCACCTACTGTACTTGGGAAGCAGCTATCAATAAGTGGTGGCCTAAAAGGAGAAAAGTAGGGCCTTCCCTATCAACTGACACAGGGAATCCAACAAAATCCCCCCAAAATCCCACTCAACTCTGTGGTTCACAATAATTTTGAGAGTGAAACAGGAACTGATAAGGAAAGTCCAGCTAACTAACTCCTGTCCAAGGGCTGCAGTAGCTAAACCAGGAGAAGAACATGGTCCCTGACAGTCATGTAGGGAGAAGGTGGCACACTCAAGCAAAGCAGCCATGAGAGCTACCGGGATGCACTCAATCTCTTCCCAGCACTGTCCCCACCCCCATTATGTTCCTCCTCTCTTCGAAACTTAATCTCCTTAGTGAATAATGAATGGAAGGGACCATCTGTAATGCAGATATTTTCATCTGATTAGACAATGCAGGAGATGTGCTTTATCTACAAGGATAATTAGCTCAGTGAAATCCGCTTCAGAGAGCTGCCAGCCTGCATTGTTTCTAAATTTAGAAGCCAAAACAGGTTTTTATTCAGGTTTTTCAAACAGATAAATTTCCTCTACAGAGACTGCAGAAATGCATTCTACTGGCATCTGATTCCTGTAACTCAAAGAAAACCCGTCAGGTCACCGCCCGGGGGAAGCAACAAGAGGTACACTCCAGCGCCTGTGCATTCATCACATAGCAGAGCAACAGTTTATGAAGGTCAAGCCCTTCTGCTGCAGAGGAGGGCTCCGTTCTCACCCCAGCGCTGGGCTGGGAGTCTCTCTGGTAACGCTCTGTTTGAGCGGCTACACAAAGCCATAAATTCACACGCAGAATGCCTCATTCCAGCAGCCTCCATGCAAACACTTGGCTCACAAAAACCAGTCATTTCTGCCTGGAAAAGTACACATGGTTATTTTTAGGTTCCTGTTCTTTTCAAAAATAACTGGAGGCATGAATCCAAACCTCCAAAATGTGGCATCATTTCAAAGCCACAGGGGACGTTTGGAGGGCTTTTCAAATACCAAAACATGAAGTTTCCCGCTGAAATAGGGCATTCAAAAATATCTGGGACAAACAGATATTTTGCCCTTTCCTCAGCAGCAGTGTACTGTTAAGTAATGGAATTTTTTACATACAGGTGATGTCCGTTATCCCCACAAACAAGCAGCTGGTATCAGGCAACAAGAGACACAAATTACTCTGCTTTTGCTCAGAGCTGAGATTTCCAGGAAAACAAGCCAGACGGGGCACCCCAAACTCAATCAGAGAGAAGCCTGCAAGCCTACAGATGCCAGGCTTCCACTGATTTATGCACAACAAAAGTCACCTCTAACCTGAGGGCTGAACTACAGAGCATTTTCAGCAATTAGAAGCTACTGGGGTTTCCTCTGAGCAGACAACTCACATGTCAGAGATGTCCATCCAGCCAAAATCCCAGCCTTCAGCAATGCTGGCCTGTCTTTTCCTACACTTCTTTTGAAGACTTGTGGATGATTTCCACCTACTGCTAAAACAAGCTTTTCTGGAAGAGGGGAAGGTATTCTGTTGTAACAACCCTGAGTAAACAAAAACAAAACAAACCCTTGTCTTCAGCAGAAGTCCAACGTGCGACTGCAGCTACTGCCAGCTTTGCTTGCAGAGACCTACTCTAACCTACGACTGCAAGAACGCCTTCCCCTAGCAGAAGAGTACAACAGGTAGCAGGCACTGAGGACACACCAAAAACTTTCTTCAAGAACACTTAAGCACTTTCTGCTACATGGCAATCTCAGCATTGTGCCCTAGATACCTGGAGATGGCTCTGATTTTGAGGCCACATGAGGATATTTACAGTTAGAAACCATGAAAACCCATCTGCCTCTTAATTGCAATACTGCTTTTTAATTTGATGACTGCACATGTGCAAAAATTCCCCAAGAAAGACTCGCTAATTATCTAGGCCTAATGACTTTAGAAAAGTCTCCTGTTTCCTTCAGACAACAGTTTTCTTGAAAAGAATGGGGTAAAGCTAATCTTGGAAACTTCTCAGTTCCATGGGAAGGGAATTGAGAAGATAAAAGGAGTTGAAACAAAGTGAGATGTGTTGAAAGTGGGACATTCTAGTCCAAATAGCTGAAGCAGCTGATGATGACGAAAAAAGCCCTAGAAGCATAACGCATTCCCTCCAAATGCAAAAAAGATGACTAGCAAAGAATATGATTATCCCTAACCGATGAGGAATTAGACATCAACAACCATAGGACAGGGATGTAAATACTTATAGCAAGTTGAAACATATCAGTTGAATATAAAAACTAAGAAAGATTCTTATCAGAAAGTGTTACTCTCTTGGGGTCTTTTTCTCCCATTAGAATCATGAGATTGAACAGCTCATCATTTAAAATGAAACTCAGTTCATTTAACAGGATTATGAGATACGATTACCTACAATAGCTGGAGATCAGGAGACTTACAAGCCAATGTATGACGAGCAACCTTTCTCCCGCTCCTCTCACGCCCCAAACAGATCTTCCCCCCCTAAAGCTGCAGTGATGACCCATTACTAGCGGCTGTAGCTCTGCAGAAGCCTCAGGCATCCAACACACCTCACAATACTTTGCCACTAGTTGCTGGAGAAGTTTAACATACAATTATCATCTAAAAGTAGCTACACAACCATGTTCTGTTTTACTGAAAAGATCTATGTATATGTGAGACTCTGTATTTTGTAGGGAATCATTTCTCAAAGGAGACTTTTTTCTATGATTGTGGACAAAATAAAGTGGAAATATACCTAGATGATCAGGGTTTATTTTAAATGTTGTCACTGGACCTTGCTCATCAGAATTCATGTGTCCAAGCTCAGAACTCCCAGCATTAACTCCCAGAAGCAAATCTGACTGTTGCAGAGCTGGTAAGGGCAATCAACTGTTGCCTCACCAAAACAGTGTTAGCTAAAAGACAAGACTTAAGAGAAGCAGCAGATCACTTTTCAGTGAGAAATCAAAAATCCAGTTGTATTGGAAACCTATAATTGTACTAGGCTTTTGGCTGCTAAAAAAAAAAATCCCCAAACCACAACCCTGCAGGCCCAACTCCCAGATTTATTGCTGCCTTATGTACCACAATTTTTCCTTTTACAGCAAGGCAGCTGTTACGTGCATGAAGTCAAAACCACTGTCCACATTATTCAGACAAAGCTGCAGGTGGGATCTGAGACTTCTTCCCACTGAACTTCTGCCAAGCCTCCCTCCTCCAACACTTTATTCCTCTCAAAATATTTATTTTTCATATGACTGCCTAAAACATTAGAATGGAATTCACAAGTTAAGCCCTGCTGATGACAGACTATTTCAATTTGTGCTTATTTTGCCTCCAACATTTGGAATTTTGGGACCTCACTAAGCATTCTGCACAGACAACGTTGTTTTCCAGAAAGATAAAGATACCAGGCATTTAATTCTGTGCCTTCCAGTGTCTTCTAGCTGCATTATGAGACAAGTTTGTTCTCTGTTTAATGACAGTCACCTATAGAAGATGCTGTGTAAGGAGTTACTAAAGAAAAAATACCATTCAGGAAACAAAAAAAAAAATGTAAGCCTAGTATGTTTGATGAACCAATAAAAACTAAATAAAATCTGTCCTGTGTGTCTACGTACCTTCAAGCATCACAATAACATGGTGAAAGGAAACCAACCTTCCTTAAGACAAGAAGTGCTGCAAGTGTTCAACTCTTCCCAGAAAAGCAGACTGTATACTCAAGAGAAATTTTACTCTAAACACTTTTCAGAAATCAGAGTTATAAAAGCCAAAGAACCTCACAAAAAAAATAAGTAGCTTTGTTTCAATATAGTACCAGACTTTGTCACTTAGAATGCACAATATGGAAATGCTCCCTGCCTACGGCAATCAATATGCTTTCAATATTTTAGTCCAAGTTCCTATCCTATTCTTTAAATTACACAGCTCATAAGCAGAGTATCTTCAGTAACAATTCCTTTCATGTAATGCCAGCTGGGTGACACAATGGAAAAATGCCATATGGCCACTTCATGAAAAGTAAAGCATTCACAGTGTTTCCACAGCAGGAAAGAGTTAGCAGCCTGATATCAATCCTGCTACAAACTAGTCCCACAGCAGGCCCAGCATCCCTCTGCAGAAAATCACACTGTACAGTAAAGGCATTTCAGGAAGAAAGTGCACAGAGGCAGGTGGCACTATCACCTTCTCCAGCCTGCTTCGCAAAGGGAGAGTTGTAGCATCCTTCATTCCCATATAAGCCCTCTAAAGAGCACCAGGGATTCCTGCAGATGAGAAAATCGGGAAATAAAGGCTGGCCATCTATGACCTGCCATTTGATCCCACACTGCTGGAATGCTGAAAGCCATGTGGTTCAAACCATTCCAGTAACATAGGAATAATGGCTCTGTACAAAAGGAAAATGAAGAAGCAGTTCCCCAAACGCTTGCTCGCACTTCAAATGCGGTACACGTTGCTAGCTGCAACTTCCGAGCAGGAAAGAGTGACCCAACTTCTCTGAGCAATTAGGGAACAACCCTGATCCATCCAGCCTCTTTCCTTGACCATAGGAGAGTGGTAGGAGAAGCATAAATACATGTATTTTCAGAACTCCCAGTGGGTTCCTATTGTACTATGATTACAGACATTTCCTCTCTGGAAGAGGGAGCAGATTTTCTTAATGACATTTAAGAAGGGGGAGAAAGGAAAGGGGAAGGAATGACAAACCAACAGTGTATGATTCTGCACATGTTTCACACGATCATTACGGAGTGGAAAACACATTCACAATGATAAGTAACATTCGGAGGAAGGGGAAAGTCATTTCAACATGTGTCCCTAGCCCCAAGTAGAGAGATGCCCTGTGATGACCCACTTACTCCTCCTGCTCTAGCTCCACCCTCAGGGCACCTGATTCCAATCCTTTCCAAATCAGAACTAACCGTCCACCGTCCTTCCCGAGCCCACAACCCAGCCCTTACCTCCAACTACAAACCATCTATCCTGCTAATTGGTCCTGGAGTTTTCTGCTCTAATCTCATAGCGCCGGCATTCATCCAGAACTTCAACCCCTCGCTCCCCAGTGTTGAAACCCCTGCCACCCCATCCCCTCCCCTCCACCGCCTGTCCCAGGTGAGCACACCTTCACCTGCATGCAGAACCAAAGCTTCAGCTTTTGTTTCAGCAGGAGATTTCAGAAACCCAAGGAAGAGCTGCCATTTTCAATAGTCTACCCAGCAGAACCCCCACACCATGGAGAGGGGTGGGAAGTAAAAGGAGATTTAATACAAACAGAAGACATGTGGCAGCCCCAGTTAAAACAACAATGTTTTAAAAGAATAAATCTTCCAAGAGCTTCTGAAAAGACCTGAAAGTGCTCCCAATAACACCATACCGCATGTCAAGCAAGACAAAGCGAGAGGCTTTAGAGG
>VZTV01113034.1:778-15219 GCA_013400875.1 Anhinga rufa | reverse complement strand
TCTGCAGCAGCTGTGATGGCTCCGTGCTCTTTCAGATGGTTAAATAGTCTTGTTTTTTAGCCTAGCTGTTTGTTTTCTGCTGCACTGCTGGATGAAAGCCCGTTTGCCCTTTTAATCTATGAACTGGCCATTGGATTGGAGTAATCAGTTACATTTTTGTACATGTCAGAGCAGAGATTCTTGCCCAGAGACTGCCAACTATACAGCCCTGCGCTCTTGACTCGATGCTTAACCTCCTCCTGCTCCGTCCTGACACCTTTACACACCAAAGGAAATGACATCTTCCCAAAGTGAGAACAAGCACTAGAATAGCTTGCTTTATCCCTCAGTCACAGAATTTCTTCGCTCCTGCTTTGTTACAGGAGATGGTAATTAGATCAAACAGAGCAAATAAGGAATACAATTTATTTATTTCAGATGGCTTTATTAACTGTCCTCCCATGTGCACGCACCAGATGGAGATAAGAATCTGGCTGGAAGCTTTAGCCTTACGCTGTGTGGCACAGAGGTAACAACACATCAACTTATTAAGAGAAAAAATTCTTCAGCGAAGATTACATAAATCAGAATTAAATTCTATTTAAATTGCCTTTAAACATATTATGCAAATCCAAAATATAACAAGCAGTTCCAAGTAGTTCCCTTGAAGAAACAAGCACATGACACTCCTAACACTGAATGAGATAACACAGCATTAAAAAGGAGTTCTCACAGGGGTACCACAAAGATCAAAAAGTGCCGTCTACCTCTCAGCCATTTGCAAACCCATCTCCACCTTTTCACTCCCAATGACAATCTGTGCCTCTCTGTGTTAGACATCCTTCCTCCTTTTTCCCCGTGTATTGCTGCTTGTGGAGGAAAAGTAAGTAATGAACTGACTCGGGCAGGCTACGCTCTCCCTTGCCAGGCTTTTACTCTATGTTCTCCTTGTGCTTGCCATATGAAGCTCTTTTTGTGGGGTTAAAGTGCTGTTGTTTCTACCTTTGCCAGAATAGGGAAACTGCACAAACAGGCCAATTCCTGCTCCTGCTGCAGAGATCTTGAGGAGAGAACAAACCCTCCTCGCTATCTACATTCACGTGTTTCATTGATCTCTTCATGAGGATCTAGTAACAACCTGATCGGTCCTATCATCCACTTTATTTGCCAAAGCACACACACACAGAGTTAATCAGTACCCACAAGTAGCTCTGGTCACTGGCCAAAACGACACCTGTGAAAACGATACATCAGTGTCACCATGGGTCCCAACCACACCAGGTCATGCGTAGCCAAACAGAGTGACCAAAATTGGCACTCAGCACCATCCTTTCCCAAAGGCTGTAAGAAAATGACAATCCTAAAACTGTTTGAGATATATTAGTATCATTTAAAGTTCTCTTTGGGTCTTTCAATTCCATCTGCAACAACAGGCCTCATTTTAATACC
Source organism: Anhinga rufa (assembly GCA_013400875.1). Taxonomy (NCBI): domain Eukaryota; kingdom Metazoa; phylum Chordata; class Aves; order Suliformes; family Anhingidae; genus Anhinga; species Anhinga rufa. Next base: position 13,791 of record VZTV01113034.1, on the reverse strand, counting down.
TTACAATTCCATATTGTGACATACCATATAAATTGATATAAGCATCCTATTTAGCCGACTGACTGTGATCAACAACAGTCTATTTGAAATGCCTTGCCAGTGTTCTGGTCTCATAACCCCCCTGTGATCCCCAGAAAGTTGATCCACGTCACAGGTAAAATGCTCAGGGGGTAAGCTGCTTTCTTAAAGCCCAAGTGGAGCCACCAACAAATTGAAGTCTCGGAATTACGGCTCCAACACTGTCAACAGAGCCCTGGACAATACCATGAAGTCTTACCCAAAAAGTACCTCAATGCAAGTCCTCAGGCCTCTCTCTGCTGTCCTCTTGAAAAATCCTGAATTGTTGTAGAAAGCAGAAATAAACTGTACACACACTAGGATTTCTACAATATGCTATGATTACTTTAAATCTGTGTAATATAACAACTCGTAACAGCTAGCTAGACACCTTCCAGGGAAAGATACCAAAGTGCGTCTTTGCAAAAAGGATGATCAAACAGCCTGAAATTATTTTTGTGAGGAGAAAGGTTTCCTAGTCTTCCTGCAAGAAAAAAAACCCTCCATTCTGTTTGTCTGGATAGAAAAGGGCAGGTATATCAAATGAAGGCTGTTCTGGTTTATCACACTGCCTTCTCTACTACAGTACTGAAGATTTTATTGCATGCTATAAAGAGAGGAAAAACTCATCTTGTAATCATATAAACACAGTGAACAACACAGAATAAGTATCAATTACTTTTGCAAGTTTCAGTGATAGCCTCAACCCCTGAGGATAATTTCAAATGGTATGATAAAGACTTCGGTTAGATTAAAAGCATCAAAGGCAAACTAGCATTCAAAAACAAACAATTCCATCTCTGCTATGTAAGTTACAATAAATTTTCTGAACTGGCAGATTTCCCTCCTAGCTGTTCAGCTGTTCCTTCCCCACAGGTAAAACAAGTCAATCTGTTTGAGAAGACAATTTGCCACCCAGCTTACTTAATGCCACACATTAAAATAAAATGACTGAATAATTTTGATGTCAAAGAGCTGTTTTAATGGGAATCCACGGTTAAAAGAAACAACCGCAATAGAGACTGCAATCAGATGCTGCTGACTTCCATGTGAATTCGATCTAAATAGAATAACTGTCCAACTTTTGGTCTCATATTTTACATGGAACTTTTCTCAAATCCTTCAGCAGATCCCTGCGTATACATTATTCACTCTTTAATCCCACAATCCAAATTTTGCTCAGTGACGTTAGTATAAAGGCAAATGTGACTAACAGACAACACCAGATCTGTGATAAATGTTTATTCATCTGGAATTACACCTGATGAAGTCCTGCAGCATGCTAGCAAGTCAATGTTGCCGCATTTTCCATTCCCTTTGTGCCAACATACGTGACTATGGAAAGCGCATGGAAGTGCAGATGACTGGTGCTAGGTGATACTCACACAGTGTGGTGCAATGACTTGCAGAGATGTTTCAAGTAGCTTTGAATAAGCTGCTTTGGTTCTGGGAAGCAACTTGGCCACGTTAGCTCCCTGGCGTGGAGCAGAACACAGGAAATACCCTCAGCAGAGCCCTGTGCCAGCATGGTTACATTCCTGCCCCAGCCCAGCAAGCAGGTTCAGAGCCAGCTCAGTTATCTCCACGTGGCACTGCCATATGACTAACAGAGGTGTCAAAAGGGTCCATTTTGCTTTCAGAAAGAGAAAGCAGGAAAATGCTTTATCTTCACAGTGTAAGTCATAACTTGAAAGGCTTTCCTAGTCATGGTGTGAGCTGATTTGATTCATCCTAAAACACCACTCTTAGCTGAAAGAATAAAAGCAGCTCTGAGGTTGAGCACCAACTTTGAAATCGTCTGTGATAACATGAAGCAAGACTCACCCTTGCTTTTTGATCAAATGAAGGGTTAGGGCTCAGGCCAGTTAACTGTCTTATTATACCTGCTAAAGATCAAGAAACATGTGTGCATACTGACCAGCACTGCTAGTGCCTGCTCCATGTTCCCTTGATTTCAAATACAGTCTTAGCAATCCAGATGAGCAACTCCAACCTGCTTTCCAAGGTTGAGTGCCATACACTTAGCTTTCATATACTATTGGATATATGTATTAATGAAAGGGATTAGCTGTCGCTAGCCAGAACCACTTGCTTAGTATATTTGGTACAATCTGAAAATACGAACCTTTTAGAGTTTTAACCCAGATGTGTTTGCCCTACTTTATTTTCTAGGCGGCTTTGCTGAACTACTTGGATCAAGTCTTGTGTGTTGACCAGGAGGTCAGCCATCGCAGACACCTGGAACAGCTTCTCTGATGTCTCCCCTGCCCTCTTGCTGTTTCTTTACCCCTCCAACATTATAGATACAGCCATTCCCAGCATGCAGAAGTGTGTCTTACTCTGTGTGAGTTGGCATTATCAATTAGTATTGTTTATATGATGCCACAGGTAAATGGACAATGTCTAAGAATTTTAAATAAGACCCAATACATTCTGTACATCATCCACAATATCACCAGTTTCCCTTCAGAACTTTTCCAGACATCCCAGAAGCTTGGACATGAATAACCTCTCCAGTGCTATAGCTTAGGCACATGTCTTTAAACAGATGGAAATTATTGTTATGCAGCCTTAGGACATATCAAGATCTCTTTTTGTGTCTGTAAGGAGGCCTCATTAATACCTAGGCCTTTCTGCCACTCAGAGGATTTCAAAATATCAGGATTTCAGCCAGAACTGTAATGCTGATGTGTGCTTTCATAATATAATCTAACTATAATTATCCAAACCAACATTAACATAAGTAATGACAGTCATTCTTAGTCTACAGGAAACTTAGGTATTCTACTATATTCAAAAAGATATCCACTATGAAAGACTTTTCTTTATCCCATTGCAAGATCAGCATTACACCTTTGTGTGGTTTCAAATTAGAGTAATTTTATTAAGCTAGGCAGTCTTTGGCTAGTCTCCATGAAAGTTTTGCTGCAAAATACGATGGGACAGTGCAGTTGTCACTCTGTGCAATCTTACCATGTAGAGGGCACTAGTAATGCCTGCACAGAGAGTCAGTGTAGGATAGCCATTTTGTAGTGATTTACTGCTAATTTTGTGGTAACTTCTCCATGTAGACAAGGCCCTAAAACTAGGTTTCTATTTTAAGGCTTATGCATTTCAGCAGCTTTTACATAAAATGATACCAAAGAAAAACAGTATTTACAAAACATCCAGATTAATAACTTAATTATAACTTATTCACCAGGCAGGACCTCCAGGGTTGCCACTCCCCCTTGAAAAAGTCAGTTTATGAATGCTTGAAAAGCCTATGGTAACTTTTGAACTTTGCCTTGTTCGTGAGAAGTTTGCTCTGACTATTTACTATTTTAAGACCAAGCAATCCTGGCAAATTATAAGATGACACTTCCTCCTAATTAACTTTATAGTTAATCTTTTTTTTTCTCCATCTGCAGCACTATGAACCCCCTGAATTAAATCTCAGCCTCTTTGCTCAATCCAATATGAATGTTCACTGTGTTTACCAGCTGCTACTTAACAAACCTGAAAATTTCCACCAAACTCAGAATCCTGACCATCAGATTGAAAGATATTAGATTAGTATACCTAGGTGCATTACAAACCAGAAATTTACAACTGGGACTAAGCTAAACCAATGTTATTAAAATATAGCATAACTGAGCACAAGCAAGCTTGGTATCTTCTTTCCTCTCCTCCCCTCCTCTCCTCAGAAGGATCTAATGACCAGATAGTTGGCAAGGTAAACAGTAAATGCCACTGTAACTTAGATGGGACTACGTACATGCAAAGCAGAAATGGTAAATATAATGATAGGACTTGGTTTAATATTGCATGTTATGATTTTAAAAAAATATATTTAATTACTACTGTCAGAAACTGTGCTAAAAATAGGTTACTGAGTTGCATTTTTTCTAAATGACAGATAACTGTAGGAATGCAACATTCACAAGGAACTGTTTGTACCAGGCACTGTATTTCCTCTCCACCCAGCAGAACTTTCACAAGAACATCATATGAATTTTGCAAATATATCAAGGAGAGAATAGACACCAAAGGCTGTAAAAACTAGATCATAGGCATGCAAGTATATGCAGGTGCTATAAGCAAACTACATTTTCTTCCCACCAAAAACGCCTCTCTAATCACCAAGTTAGTGAGAATGTCCTCATTGCTCCAATATTTTCCCTGCAGCCACAACAATTTTTTGAATACATATGCAGTCATTTTATTTTATCACCTAGAATGACAAACTCAGCAAGTGACAGTGTCCATCAAGTCCCTTGAAGGTTACGTACATTTTATATACATCTTGCAAATTAGTCTACACATTCAGGGTCTCTGTACAGTTATTAAAATATTATCATCGGTCTTCAAGAAAGAGAAGGAAGAATTTGGATTTTAGCTATTCCTATAGCCCTGGCTCAGGCATAATTCCCTCTAAATTGAGTGGAGAGTTAAACCTTATGGGGAGATTAAATGACTTCAGCTCACTGCTCCCGTACATCAGACTTACAGAGCTGGTTTTGTTCGGAAATGTTTGGTGTCAGGAGCTGAAACCACAGTCGCTCGTTATCCGAGCAGCTGCTTAGGTTGAGATGCCCCACGCTGCACAAGGCTCTGGGTGAGGAAGGGCAGTGTGCTGAAGCGGGGCTGTCTGACACCAAGCACTTGTGACCCCCTCACAAGGGAGACCCATCTCTCAAGCCACTCAAGCCAGCACAACTTTAATTTGCTCAAAATAAGGGTATGGTGATGCTTTATATACCTATAGGAATGGCCCTGCTTCCACGGGGAATAGCAGTGTTGTCTGGTGCTATGAACTAGAAAACCAGTTGCCCCAAACAATGGCAAAGCAGAGGAGAAACAGGGCAGCTCCCGTGCCTGCCCTCCTGCGGCTGCCCCTGCTGTTCAACAGCTCCTGGACTGGCTGGGTAGCAGGTAGTGCCTGGCTTCTCCGGGAAATGCCAAGAAGCCACCTCGAAATGATTAATGCCATGTCTTCCAACTATGAAGTATTCATTTCCCATGGATACCTGTGGAAAATAGTTGCCCTCAGGATGGCATATTCTGGAAATGCTTTTGAGGAAAACAACACAGGTGTTGGGAGCAAGGCAGCAGCAGAGACACTTCTGAGAGACAGATGTTCACCTGGAATATCTTCCATCTGAGCACGTGTGAGCGCTCGAGCAGTCCAACCGGCCACCTCAGCTGTGTACTGACTTTACGGCGATCTTTTCTTTCTGCCTGGGAATTACACAATGGCCAAGTGTCTGCGCCTTACCACAACACTTACCCCTTGCTCTAGAATTCAAGCTTTAATTAAAAGTTTCTACTCCTTATGCCTGGAAGGAAGATTTATCAAAACATGAGCAGAACATAAACCTTCAACCTATATAAAGCCTGAGACAACAGCTTGGAAATTCTGTTATTCTTCTTAGCACAATGTTGAAATGAAACAACAGCATTTCCTAGAGGCAGCTTCAGTGAGAACACCAGATTTTTTAATAAACATTAAAGTGCAGTTCTTGGAGGTTTTTTGCCACCCTTTCCAAAGCGGCCTAACAGATTTTGCCTTGAGCCCTACTGCTTCTCCCTCAACAATCCCAAATGGAAACCTATACTTTTTTCCTATCTAAAACATATTTAAACCCAAGATATTAACAGACTACAATAAATTGAATTGAACAACAGTATAATGGATTTATTTAGCAGAGATTTCCTAAAGGCATGTATTTACACATTTGCTTAGGTGAAATCTCCCTCCTTCCAAAAAAATTTGAGCTGCAACCGAGAGTTTCAGAAAATGCTGCGAGATGTCAGGGCTGGGCAAGGCCCCTCTGCGGGAGATACAGAGCTTGCTTCGCTAGCGTCTGTGTCACAGCCGTTCAGAAGCTGCCTCTTGCCCATATATTTAACACCACAATTAAAAGCCTGATCCAAAGCCCATCGATGTCAATGGGAATCCGTTACCTTCTGCGGGATTTGGGTAAGTGCACCGCGAGCTGCACTGTGTGAAGCACCGCCAAAGGAGGAGTGCTCCACAAGGAGCATTCCCAAACAAGACCCAAAACCACAGGGGCAAGTCACACCCTGCTTGTGGCTGATCCCTATCGTGCAGTCCTGTCTCAGACGGCAAATCTCCCAGCCTCTGGGGAAGAGCAGACAAACATTTTAGTCATGGAACGCTGCGGAGGGCATACAAAACCAGTTTTGTTTCAGGACAAAACCACAGAAACAATGAGGCATGGCAGTGGTTTCACAAATCCGCAGTCACTCATGTCACGGTTTTACGTTACGCCGTGCCTGGTGCTGCACGAGGAGCTGCCAGAAGCCACTGTCAGGAATGCCCTCCTGCCTCCTCTCCTGTGCCCCATCACACAGCCAAAGGGTGACCCAGCTCAGCTCCCAGATGGAAATCATCCCTACTGCTCACCCACATGAAATCTATCTGTCCACAGAGAAAAACACACACTTATGCTGAGCAGAATCACCCTGCAGCCACACAATCAGGGGACACTGTGAAAAGAAGGGGAGGAAGAGAAACCTGTGGGGAATGGTGGAGCAGAGCTGGACTGGCTAGCACAGCCACAGCTATCCTAGATTAAAATGAAGTTACATTCAGGTGGGTTTCCAGAAAAAAGGATGCTATGTGATCTTCCACTGCATATCATTCAGCACAGTGAGGTGCGCTGTGCTTGCACGAAATAGCCTCAAACTCTTGCATATTAGTTTTTTCACTACTGTAATGAAAGAGATAAAGCTATTAAACTTTCCCCATACAAAAAACAAATTTATCATCTATATCGAGCCAAGCATATGTATGTTGCAACCCCACCAATATCCACTTGAGAGGGTTATAGCAGGCAATTCTTTTGCACAGATCAGCTTTAAATTCTCAGACACTTGCGCACTGTCAGAAATCTATCCAGTGTTTACAGCTTTCAGTCACCTAATTACTATACAAGTGCCTTCATGGGATTATATGGGGGAAGAGAGGAAAACAAGGGGGAACCCAACATATCATCCCTCCTACCTTAAATGAACGCCAGAGATTGCCCCTTATTCCCATTTCTCTTTTTTCATTCCTGCTCAAGTATGAATGATAGCACCCAGCAGACATACTCCTGGGAAGAATGGACTTCCTTCACTGTAGAAATGTTGCCCTTTTAAAATGCTTTAAGCTGCTAAGTATCCTTAAAACACACAGGTTCAAGGGATAGGTCCTCTGCCCCCATAGCACTCAGCAACCATACTGGTGCTAGAAAGATGAATTAAGCTCTAGCTACACACTACGCCAGTGAAAAAAAAGGACCAAAAAAGGCAGTGGTCCTCATTCCTTCTAGTGTAAATACATTCACGCTGTTAAAAGATCAGTCTACAGAAGTGAAAGGTTTGGGCAAGTGGGAACAACTTCAGTTTGTTGTTGGGCAGTGCTTTGTTGCACGATACAGACCTGAACAGCTCCAGGACCAAGGCTGGTACAAAGATGGGAATTCACCTGAAACATGAGGAAGCTCTTCCCATTGCTACTGGCACTTATTCATGTAGCTGCAATCAAAGAATGCCTCTCACCTGAATTTTGTCAAGACATAAAAATAAATTACCTATGAGTCACCATTTCTAAGTTTCTTACTGAACAAGAGCACACACAGAAGTTTTACAAGCCACTTTGTCCACCGCAATTGCCAGTACGTTGCCAAAGGCCCAAGTTACTAAAAAGCCCACAGGCCCGGGCGACACTGCGCGGCAGGGAAACATCTGTTTTGATCTCTACCGATTCTGTTCGCCAAGATATACTACTGCAACCGCTGAGCACCTCGGGGGATTAAAGAGTTAATAAAAACATAAGAAAATGCACAATTACATAAAATACAATCTGTCAATCACATATTGGAAATGGACTATGAAGATGCCAGTATAAGTGCATCTACTTATACCCAGAAACACTTTAAACAGTCGACCATGATTTATACATGCTGCAGCTGTCACACACACTATTTCTGACGTTCAAGAGCCTATGCATACTGTCAGTTGAAGAAATTTCTAGTTATTTGCTATTTTGTAGATCTGTAAATCACATAAATGCTCATATTATTACCATGTGCTCTGACAGTTTGCATCAACAGAGCATCTCGGAAGAACTACAGTGATGAATTATTGATAGTATCTCACATAGCTGGCAAACATTTATTTGAAATGCTGTGATACAGAACCTGCTTCTTCCCAGTCTTGAGATCAACGCTAATGTAAACTATAGCATACAACAGATCAAAAAATATACAGCCTAGCTCTCAATTCATGATCTCATTTTTATCATTCGATGGTTCCCATAAAAATTGTTTATTATTGATGTGAAATGCTGGAACCAAAATATCCTGTAGCTGGAAGCTGGAAGTCTCAGTAACCAAGTCAGTGTGACTCTTTTGGCCTCCTCTCATTATACTTTATTTCTTCTATTGAATAAACAAACAGTCCCATTCTGTAATGACAAAGCAAGCCAGGATTTTCCCATATTGTTTTGACAGATGTTGTCAGGGACTGATTACAAAAACCTGTACACCTAGTAGATATTTACTGCTGTGATTTTCCATAATGTAACTGACCTACATGCAGAATAAACTAATGCCATAGATAGCTGTGCTAATGAAAAGCCTCTGACTATGGAAATTAAACTGCAAAATAACTTTTCCAACTGCTGCAAAATCTATTTTTAAAGGCACGGGAGGAAAAAGATATGTTATTTGTTACTTTGAACTAACAGGGCGCAGAAGACTATGATGGAGATGAAAGGACCGATTATCAAAACACCTCAATGTCTGGTTCAGGCACCTTGAAGGAAAAGATCAGATCTTTTTCCAAAGGTCTCGTTACTCAAAAGCTCAGTGAGAACAGCCAGACCTACCTTCAGCTGACTGCTACTTAGCTCAGTACATTCAGTCAGCATTTAGTCTATTAATAATGTTTTTGTGCTCTTGTTTTTACAGGTAGTTGGAAAATGCATCAAAGCTGGTGGGGTTCAATTATAAAAAATTACTTTAAGGGGTTTTCTGGGTTTTGTGTTGCAGGAAGGTTGGGAGAGGATGCTGTTTAACTGACCACACCCGTGTATTATTAAAAAAAAATAAAATAAAGTAGACTGATGCCCAATTACTATTATATGCAGAACTGTGAAACAAAATGATTTTCGATTATCAGGTGTTAATGTGCCCTTTGTAACTGCTAAAAGGAAGATCCTAGACACAACAACATCACGGGGCTTCCTTTTAAATATTATTTTTCAGGTCTGTAGCCCCCACTGGCTCTGACATTTACTTGTTAGGTAGGAAATCACAAGAGAGTACCCAAGGGCAATATTCTTTTGAAGCTAAGGGAAAATGAGACCTACGGGACAGGGGGCAACACAGTGAGGGTATTTTCATCACAGTGAGGGTATTTCGACCGCAGGTTTACACAGCCAGCTGGTGTTTTTGCAAGCCCAGGTGACTAACAATTCTGGGTATTAAAAATCTTTAGCTCTGTATGACTGGCAAAAGAGATATCCCATTATGACATTCTGTCTGTGCAGAATGAAGCACTACACGATTCATATGTAAAAGTGCAGTTCCCCAGTATTTCTCTAGATTCTGCACAGCCACAGAAATAGATCTGCATGTATGTATGCATACACAGGTAGGGTGGAAAGAATAAATATAAATAAAAGGACATCAACATGCACATTTACAACAACTGAATCCTTGTGCGGTCGGTTGGAGTAAGATCCTAACATAGTATGAGCCAAAAGGTCTAAAACGTTTCAATGATCAAAAGTTTTCACTACTCTCTCTAATAAAATACTTCCTTCAGTGAAAAAAAAAAGAGAGTTTCTAATTATCTGTGGAAATGTATCATTTGATGGCTTTTCTTATGTTGTTTGTGTTTTTAAGACCAAAATTGAGAATTTTGCACTTTTTGAAGTTAGAAGTAACTATAAAACTGAAAAAAAAAAAGCTTAATTCTTCACCAATGTGAAGGAAAGTTGAAATATATTCATGCAATTCACTGTAGTTAGCATCCAGGAGGTAAAGTATTTAGGTGGGAATTAGGATACCTTAGTCTTTCCAAGGATATGAGCCTAGATGACTTAGGCTTTCCTGGATATCAAGGGTAAGATCCCAAGCCCATTTTAAAATCTATAAAATATTCCAATGATTTACATTACCATTAGACTACAGACCTGATTTACTGAAATCTCACAAAAGTGCAAACGACCTTTTTAGTGATCATGTCTTTCTTAAAAACCTTAACTTTCTTCATGCTAAATATATATAAAAAGCACTTGTTCAATAAACACAATACCACCAAGTTGAGAGCAATACAGGTGCCTCTTCAGGCCAGACTCGTGTCTGTTGCCATACTCTGGGAAGGATTATAAACTGCCTATCATCCCTCTGTGCCATAAGAAGGGTCAATATGTCATTCTTTCTATGCAGAATGTTGTGTAAGAAATTACAATGGGGCCCTATTTAGATGACATTCCTTTTTATTTCATATTCTAATTGCCCAGGAACGGCAAGGTAAAAGAACATGTTGTCCCAGTGGAAATTGGAGGAATAGCACTGAGCAAGATGTGCATACAGTACCACTTTACAGACGCACTCTGACCTCTCCTGACACTACAGATCCTTTTCCAATTTCCAAAAGTTTCCAAGAGGAAGCAAAGGGAGTCATCTCTGTCTATCTGATGTCTCAGTGACATTTCACTGAGATGATAGTTCACTGGGATTTGCACATCTAAAACTCCCTCCAGGGAGCTTGTGAAAAATGTCAGTCTAACCTACTTTCAGGACTCAGTGGAGTAATTCTGTTTCAAGCGCCAACGGCCGCTGATGTCGATGGGATGATGCAAGGGACTGCAAAGGGACCTGGTTCGGCTCAGCCCCGTAGGGCCTGGTAAGGCCTAAAAGCTACTCATAGAAATTAAATGCTCCTGTGAAGTTATTTAAAATTCAGATCTGATTTAAGAAAAAGGCAAAATCTTTGGGGGACAATATTATTGAACTAACAGAAAAACAAAAACTATGGCAAATATTCCTACAGGTAAGAATCAAGCAAAACCTTTATTAAAAAAAAAACCAAAACAAAACCACTTGAAATAATGCATTCATCCTCCAATAACTTTGAAATCAGTTATGCTTCCAGCTAAAAAATGTGTCACTGCGAGAGACTTGTGATGATATTCATAGTGTTTCTAGCTATAGGTCGCATTAGGCATTTGGAAAAACAGAGTCAAGCTAAATCGCTTGCTCTTTGTTACCTGAATGCCAGATCTGAAGGAGCCATGTCAGAGCAGAGGGCTCTCCTGTCATGTTCATGGGTCCCCACACTAAACGCTTTAGAGATGTCCCCACAGACAGCACAAGTTCTGGTTGTTTTCTCCTCCTCCTTATTTTTTTTTCCTTGTTTCACACTGGAGAGTCCCTGAAACTACATAATAGACTACATTTTAAACCCTTACTTCATCGTGCCTCCTGAACCCAATTTAAACTTCAAACTTCACTTGATTGAAGGAGGATGATGCTTAGTACCTCTGTGAAGAAAATCAAGACTGTTAAATCCATCAGCAAGTGATTCAGATGAAATGAGCACCACCAGAAAATAGTAGAATACAACAGACCCCAAAAAATCAAAACAGGCAGGCATCATCTTTAATTTAAATACCATAATTTACACTGTTCTGGTCACCTTCAGTGATTATTACTTACTGCATGCAATGAAAGCAATGTAAACCACAATCAGTATGTGAAGGCAAGATGCCAAGAAAACAAAGTAAATCAAAAAGGAAGGAGAATTTCAGCGAGACTGACATGCAGAAGCACTTTTCTTGAGCGATACATGACTAGAGTGAGAGATAGGATGAGCTCTGATTGATTTCCCTGCAATTGTATGAGTAAAGACAAGAGGGCATAGCATTACTCATTATACCACCATCTTCCTAGTGGGTTATATACAAATGAGGACTAGCTAAGCAAAGTTGAAGTATCCTTGTAAACAGCAATTACAGCAGATACACACAAACTGGGTCACATGTGCTTCACCCAAAGGTTGGCTGTCTAAGTGCTGATTCCAACTAAAAAGCTGTCAGCCCGGCTAATATCAGACCCTTCAGCTTTGTGTTACCCAGCACAATATCTTTTACACAGTAAGCCAAGTTGCACCTCTCCCTCTCTTTCCTACACTTTCCAAACCATATGAGTAGAATAGTCCCTCAAATTCATTTCAATTATGCCTTGACTAACAGGACTGACCATAGGGCTACAGGAAAATGCCATTTCCCTCCCGCTCTGGGAGCTCCTACAGCCAGCACTGCCCACCAGCTATGCCTGGTATGCAACTGAGGCATGGCACAGAAGCCATGCTCATGGATAACCACAAGTTACAACGCCAGAAGATGTGCAAGTCCATGCATAAAGAGGGAGGCTTCACACAGCTGCTGTTCTTATGATCTCCCTAGATAAGTGTAAGGCAGTGTGCCCTGCTGCTTCTTCTTGGCTACCAAATTAAGGTGTGGGCTTTGCCTCACAGCAGTCTAGGAAGACCTTTCAGAAATTTGAATCCTCATTCCGTGGGAAGAGAAACCCTTGAGGCACTACGAATACAAAGTGAAAAAGTCCTGTTGGCCACAACTACTGCAGTTTAATTGATCCAAACAAGAAATAATTGTTACTATCCAAAGCTGTCAATAATTCTAGAAAAAGTTTTGCTTAATTGCCTCTACACAGCTGATGCCTCTTCCATTAAAATTTCTTGTGCTTTATACACAGAGTTCTACGGATTTATTTCATATCCTTGTTATGTTACTCATATAAAGTTGTCATCTGAAATTATTTTAGGCATAATATTTACAAAGTTAATTCAGCAAGAAAGCTTATTGCAGAGAGATTCCAGTTTTGACTGCTGAAACCACTTGGTCCAATCATTTATGGTAGTAAATAAATGTTATG
>VZTV01113029.1:0-14237 GCA_013400875.1 Anhinga rufa | reverse complement strand
GCTATTAAAAAGCACCTGTATCTGCGAAATCTGCTAAAAATATTTCTGCAGCACATGCTGGACCACAAAATGCAGCAGTTACCCACAGAGCATGAGACATTTTCTCCCATTGCCAATTTAATTTTCTACTACCTTCTATTTTTTTTTCTCCTTTTAAGAATTCATATCCTCTTTGTCACTGAGGAAAAACACAATGTCCTCAAAATAAAAGCCTGCAAAATAGCATCAATATTAATATTCAACAAAAATCACAAATTCCTACTTGTAGAGTTTTCCTCTTTTCTTCTTTGCTTTAACAGTCAATAAAATGTTAGTTTAAAAAAAAAACCCGAAAGCAAAGCAACACAAATGTGAGAAAAAAAAATTGCTTTAATATTAACAACAGCAAAATTGAGTAAAAAATTCTAAAATACCAAAGTCTCTTAGAAGCTTCATCCCATTTTTCAAAAGACACATAGTGGAAGTGGTAACCTAGGACTCCCTGTGTATCTAGGGATCTATTTAGACAGACAGGTGCAAACTCCTCTACTTATGCTCTACGCTAACTAGCTTCAGATCACCTCATTCCAGCAGCTATACACCTGCATTAATATTTTGTTTAGGGAGAGCTAATGTGCCATGACAGAATAACTGGATGGTCTCTAGTTTGGAGATTGCTTGCATTCAGCCACAGGAGATGAGGATTGCCTGCACAGGAACAGACACACTTCGTGCCGTTTGGAAACACTCAGCCCTAAGGCTGAAGTCAGTAGGCTTTAGGCCTCTAAACTGGATGTGTTTTCACAAGTGGTTTATGCCAATACAGGTCTATGCTGCTGGTGAAAGGGATGGTTCAAAGCTCTTTTCCCTGGGTATGCTCCTGCCCTTTCCATTTTGGTCAGTGCTGCCTGTGAGCAGCCATGTCGTGGGCTGGACCAAACATAAATACCCACCTACTAGATCCCAAACTGCGTAAACCAATGATTTAGTGGGTTTTGGGACACAACTATGAAAGAGGGATATATTGTGCTGTTTTTTTTTTCTTTTTTTTTTTTTTTTAAGAACACCACTTCTACTTTTCACATACCAGGAAATGAGAAACAAAATAGACAGGAAAGGAAATCCTTTACCTCAGCAATCAAACTATACCGTTGCAGAACAAATCCATGTATTCAACTACTATGAAAACTGCCAGCATATCATGGTTAACCCTTTGTATACTTAATTGGCCTCAAAAAACTGGGAAGGATGGTTTGAGAGGACTGCTGCCATCAGTGATGGATTTTAGCAACCTGACAGAGACAAGCTTCTTCATCTTTTGCAACTTTTTGTCACCTGTGTGTTAAGTACTGGAATAATTGCCTCTCTGTTTTGCCTCTTCTAAATTTGTATATATTGTTATTTTAAGACAAAAAGAACGACTGAGTCAGGTGGACCTTTCTGGTGGAAAGAAACAACTGAGCCTCCTGCAAGTCTTGGAAGAAAGGAGCAAGTGCAGGGAGCAAGAATTCTGTAAGTGATGCTGAAAGCTAGAAAATGTTGGGAGAACAGGGTGCAAAAAGCCTACCATTAGAAAGAACTTCTTGGTCTCCCAGAGGGAGCTGTGTAGGGTTTGCTACAATTTGAAGTTGGCTAAAATCCAGCCTAGAAACACAAACATTTCTGCAGGGACACTAAGGTTGAGGAAAAATGTGGGTTATAAAGCCTTTACTCTTTTCTGCCTAACCTGGCTTGTCTGTCTTTCTCTCGTTAAAAAGTTAAATCAACCAGTTTATAGTCTAAAAACCCATGAATTTTCTTTAACATAAAAATCTTTTGATCTTCCTTGGGAAGCTCACTGTCAGGAAAAAGAAGGTCTAGACAGCTCTTCTTGCTCGTCCGGGGCCTCATCATAGTTATATACTTCCTGTATTACCAGGCATCTAGCAGTTTTAAGTGGTGACCCTCTGTCACTGTAAACCTTGTCAGGGCACATCTGGTATAAGGAAGGAGCAGAAGAACAAATCTAAAAACAGCACAAAAGATAAAGATGAAGAGTGAAGGGAATGTGGATCTCTGCAATCTAGGAAGTACAGGAGACAACTGGAAGAAATTAAAGAGCTTTGTCTCCTTATGAAGTCAGGTAGAGATACACCAAAGAAAACAGTCATCTTTTCTTAACATAACCTTTCAGATACTCAGAAGCTGTTTAGCAGTCTATCAATAAATTAAAGAAGTTCAAACCAATTACCAGTTTAGCCTATACAATTTGAAAATATTGCTTTCCTAAAAAAAAATATTTTAGAAAGTGAAAAATTTCATCTGAGAACACCAGGAAAGGAAGAAATTTGAGGAAGAAACTTCTGAAGCCTTTTCAATAAATCTGAAATCCAGTCCAAGTCCTGTTGAATTAGAGAGCTTATGAAATCATAAACTGAGGTCAAACAGTAATGGCATCAGAAATCAAGACCTGAGAAAAAGAGTGTTAGGAGATCCTAAGATTAATAAAATTATTAAACAATTAATTAATTAATTAAAGAAGAGAGCATCATAAAGAATAGAATGAAAATAGATAGACAGAAACTGATGGTCCTGGTTAGTAAACATCAGGTATTATGGAACAGGAAAAAAGAAAACAGAGCTGAAAGCTAAAACCAGATATCTGTAAAATACTACTGGAATGAGTTGATATACAATAGCATGAAAGGTTGCTCAAAATCTTGACGAGGAAACAAACCCTGAGCGGTACTCTGTGCTTGGAAGGGGTCATTATACTTGAAATGAAAACATTTTGTAGAAGCCAGCACTCAAAGAACTCAAACTACATAAAGAGAAACAAAATATACATTGTAGGTACAGTGAACAAAGAACAAAATTCCTTTATGGGAACTGTTCAAGAGAAAGCTACATTCAGAGGCTGTGTTTTTCTCCTTAAATATGAAAAAGCTTTATGACTTACAATTTAGACACTGATACATAAGTTAACAAGATCACCTGTATTTCATTAAATGGTTTTGATAGAAAAAAAAAGAAAGTCATATTGAACACAAAGCGATAAAGCTCAGATTGTGCAGTGGGGAAAACACTGTGAGTGAACATGAGCTAGTTGCAAAACAAAATCTTTAAAAAGTGGTTTGCATTGTTTCAGGAAATAGTATCTCTCCTTGGATTGAAAACATGGCAGACTCTACAGCTCATTGAAAGAAATGTTTTGGAAGAAAAGGAGCAGGCAATGAAGATTTTAAAAGTAACTAAAAAGAATGCAGAACTGCAGAAAGACACAGAAATAGCTAGTAAACAGGCAAAGGACAGGAAGACAAATTTTTAAAAATATTAGTGAGTAAAAAAAAAGCAGCAAAAGCAAGAACAGAAAGTGATGCTATGTGTGCAAGTACACTCAAAGGCAATTTAGATCAATGATCATGAGTTGCTTATGTGTTGAATCTTCTTTAAGAAGACAGTGAGTATGTATGTACGTGTTCAAGGTTATTCTCCTTGTTATCCAGAAGCTGAAGTATTTCAAAATGCAAGTCTCTAGCATGTAAGGTCAAGCATAACATCAATAAGCATTGGAGTTAGTACCTTGGCTGGGGTGAGAACAGACAGTGGACTACCACTTGATTATTATGCATTTAAAAGTTATGTTAATGAATGTGATTTTAAGTGTATTTTAAAATTCAAGCTTCAGTTACGTATATTCTACAAGCCTGTAGAAACTAGCATGGGTGTGACAAAGCTCAGACTTTTGTTTGGCACCATAAAATTGGCATCCTCAAAATAAGAATACTGAATAACTTCTCCATATTGAATAATTATTCAATAGAAAGCTTAAAGGGAGACTGCCTTATTATATAATAGCTTATATTGCATTTTCAGAAATGTTATGCCCACAAAAAGAGCAGGGGAAAAAATACTATTGATAGCTGGCCACCTGAACTAGCTTTTGTGGACATGAGAGTACACATGTGATACTATTCAGAACAGCTAAAGCTGAAATGGCAGGAAAGACTAAATCTTTTCATGTTGCTCCTGACTTCTGCACAGGAAAGAGAACGCACTCCCAGCTTATTCCAGAACAGAAGATAGAAAAAGAAATGGACATTCAGAATTTAAGGTCTGACACAGAGTAGGCAGGGGAGGAAATGCTGCAGGAAACAGCCAGGAGAGAGCTAAACCCCCTGAGGTATCTTGGATGCTGCAAGACAGGGCAAGCTCCCAGGATGCCTGTGACGCCTTGACATGAGGCTCAGAGTGCCAGTCCCAGCTTACTTTTCTCTTCTGTTCACCGCTTTGAGACACGGTCTTCCGTGTGTCTAACCCCATCCACTGAAGGTCAGGCAATCCCATTCTGCCTCCCTCCACATCCCAGTTCTGGCGGCTCCCCTGCCTTGCCTCATGTGCAGAAACAGGATTTTCTCCAGGGAGGCAGGTCAGCACAGCAATCTGTCAGAAAACATGTTGCTTTAGAGGGTTTGTTTTCCATCAGACCAATGAGCCAGCTGAGCAATTCCAGGCCTGCAGAGCCTCCCTTACAGTTTAGTTAACCTGATTCATTCTTTAAAGACCCACCTTATTAGTTCTGATGAGGGATAACCCGAAAATATTACATGATGTACAACACTGCATTTTAGCATGGTCTTCATACACTGGCACGTGCCCTATCAGTTTTGTACTCAGACTAAATCACTGGAATAACTATAGCAAGATCTGTATCTAGAATGGGGAGAAAACACATAGTATCCTGCCAAGAAAGGAGGGGTTGGGAAAGGGAGAGACAATTTTAGAAAGCCCAGAACCACCAGGAATCACAATTCTGTTGACTAATATATCAACCACTAATTAGAATGGCTGAGACTTTTTAAAGGGTTCTGCACTGGCCTAATATCTTTCCTCGCTAAAGTCTCACATTGGGAATTTTAATGGATAAAACTTACCCTGGCACAAGAAAATACGAGCTGTAATAAATAAGTGGCATATATAATTTGGAGAAGCTGAGAATAAGCATACCAATTCACTGCTTATTAGAAATTGGTTTATCCAAGGGCTGGTCACCTAAGCAACCTAATTATGCTATGCATGCAATCTGCTTCCATTGAACGTTCAATATTGATCATTCATGTGACCGCAATATACAAAGGCATAGACCACGTCTGGTGTCTGGATGTGTGCCATGTCTTTCTAAGATAGATGAGGTTTACTATTATTCTATGCAGAGGAGTAAAAAAATTTGTAACTCAGACTCTCTGATTTACTATTGTGATCTTGTATACTTTCTTCCCAGTGGCTATGTACAGAATATAATTACAACCTGTCATCTTTTTTTTTTTTCTCTACTAGGAAAAATGCAATTTGGCTGAAGCTAAATGTTTTGTGAAAATGAATCAATTTCAATTAAACATTTGCTAGGACGAATTCTTATACACAGAAGGCTTGGATGGAGAGCTAGGAAAGGACAGGTTGTGGAAAGAATCAATCGGATCCGAAATAACAATTGCTTGAATCAGAACAAGCAAAAATTAATAAAACCTCTCTGCTCCAAAGGAGGCAAAGCAAAGAATCTAGTTCAGCCATCCTCACTCCGTGCTTTAAATACTCAGTAGTAGACAGTGTGAAGTCTTTCTTCTGTGAAAACCTAGTCTCACATTCATTTCACTGCAAAATGAAACAGGCTTCAAACCTTCGAAGTTTCATAAAATGGATTTGCTTTTCTACTTTAATTATAACAGTGCCTTACTTAGGTAGTTGGCCAGCTTTTTGTCACCGCACAGCCAATATCTTATTTGAGAAAATCTTTCCTACTGTATGCTAATTGGAAAGATGTAGCCCACGCTAAACCTCCTTCAAGTCAGACAACAAAAGAAATTAGTACAATGCACAGTTACATTTCTGCTTGCAGTGGCTTCCCTAATATTTTATTTATTTGAAGAAATGAATGTTCAAAGAATAATGATGAACTTCTTAGATGAGCAAAGGAGCCCCAGGAAGGATTGAGAGAATAGTGAATCAATCAGGTGGGACAGATATCTTTTCCAGTGAGCTAATGTATATATCTATTCCTTTTTAAGATGCAAGGGTCCAGTTTGGTACTGCTTAAACTGTGCTGTTTAGACATAACTGCCAGGTCAGAAAAAAAATCTGGTTGACATCAGTCCACTCCTGGTATGACCATGGCTACAGTACCATATTGTCTCAAGCTAGGAACCCCAACTTAGAAATAATAGAGTCAATAACCTCTATGAACTCTTGCTCTGTACACATCTATGGTAAATTATAGTTCTCTACACAATTATGATTTTAAAAGAAAAGATAACTGAATCTAAATCTGAATCAATGCTTTCCCTAACTCAGTCATTTTAAGTGTTTATCAGAACAGTAACTTTTTGGTTGACTTTTTTTTAAAACTACTGCATTACCCTAATGGCTGTAATGTTCATGCTATTACAAGGATCTACTTAAAGGTTCAAATGTTTAGTGCAATAATTTCTGTAATAGTGCATCTTAAAAAGAGAGAAATAAAATATAGAAATAAATAATTTCACTTTTCTTCTAGGGTCACAGCTAGCACTGCTAGGCAAATGGTCTAGTCTAATATGAATGCTGGGGAGGGGAGCTGAGAAAAAAGGGAAAGAACCCTCTACAAGAATGCTTATTAAAATGTGAAAACAATTGATTATGCCCTTTCACTGGGGGCACTTTTAACAGATTTTTGCATTTGACCTTCACTGCTAGGCCATACAAACTATGAATTCATAGCGTAACTAATTACCTTATTGATCACACAGTGTATGAAACTGTAAAATCCACGTGGTTGCACACTTTAAATGGCACAGGATGCAGCTACGTGTGTAACTCCTCACTGTGCCAGTTCAGTGTGCTAAAGTCCAAACAATCAGCGCACACCATGCTATTCACTCTATATCAGTTACTTGCATGTTTCAAATATACTCACATACATACACAATGCATTTAGAGATAGGCTCACACAGTTCCTCAAATGATGCAAAAAGGTACTACTTTGTTGTTCTGAAAAAGAAAAGGAAAAAGTCATCGATGAGGCATATAAATAAACCTGAAAAGCAACTCTCATGTGTCCCTGTGGGGAGTAGTACCCTTCCTTTGGGCCCTAGGGCGTGAGCCTAGCCCCGCCAGGCCCTGCCCTGCCCCACCACCACCCCTGCAGCCCTCATCCTTCTCCCCCTCCTCCCCCCACCACCTCTTTCCTTACTAAGCCACATCATGCACACCCACATCTTGAATCAAGGCAGGCAGCACGTCCCATTTCTTCAACAGACTATCTGTGACCACCCCTTTATTCTAAAGCAATGACTTTTAGCAAAATATGTAACTTATATGAGACTGATGTATATCTGATGTATTCCCACCATGGGCCAGGATGTTTCATTCTTTTCTTCTGCATCATGCTGGTGTTCCTGAATGATGTTTCCCATTTCTGGATGCTGCTCTGCTCTGAAGCGAAGCAGTAATCAAGTGAAGTGGTGGAGTCACCATCCCTGAAGGTATTTAAAAGACCTTTAGATGTGGTGCTTAGGGACATGGTTTAGTGGTGGACTTGGCAGTGTTACGTTTGTGGTTGGACTCAATTATCTGAAAGGTCCTTTCCAACCTAAATGATTCTCTGATTCTACATGCTGCATCCTGATTGAAGGAGTAGAAATGTTAGCAAAGTTTACAGTTGTAACATACATCTGGGGAAAAAGTGAGGATAGTCATGCACAAAGTACAAATAAAACATCATAATAGGTTCATACAAAGTCAAACTTAATCTAAGGCCTGTATGGTTTAGCATTCTGTCTCAGGATAGGCNTTGGGGTTGTTCAGCCTGGAGAAGAGAAGGCTGCGTGGAGATCTCATAGCAGCCTTCCAGTACTTAAAGGGGGACTATAGGAAGGATGGGGATGATCTCTTTAGTAAGGTCTGTTGCGACAGGGCAAGGGGTAATGGTTTTAAACTAAAGGAGGGTAGATTTAGACTGGATATAAGGGAGAAATTTTTTACAATGAGGGTGGTAAAACACTGGCCCAGGTTTCCCAGAGATGTGGTAGATGCCCCATCCCTGGAAGCATTCAAGGTCAGGTTGGGCAGGGCTCTGAGCAACCTGCTGTAGTTGAAGATGTCCCTGCTCAGTGCAGGGGGGTTGGACCTCTAAAGGTCCCTTCCAACCTAAACCATTCTATGATGATTCTATGACCTGTTGACTTAATGTCCCAATGTTATCACACTAAACAAGGCGGCAAACAATTGATTTTTACTTATCTTCTCCCAGCCATTCATCAGTCTGTTGGTCTCTGCTATATTCTGGCAGATCTTTCATTGTATGTTTTCCAAAAAGAAGAAAAGTTGCTTTTTCATACCATCTGTTGGGGTTCTACAAATAATCAAGAGTCTAAACAAGAGTTTTAATACCAACATCCTAATGAGTTCCATATTGCCTGAAAGTGGGTCAAAACCCCTCAATACTTTCCTGAAGGGATCCTAAGCTTTATCCAATGTAAAGCACAGAAATATATTGACAAGAACTACACTGACTGCAAGTTTCTCTATTTTCAGGGAAAAAAAGGCTGTTGAACAGTGGTTCACCCACACAATAATATCTTTGGAGAGAGAAATTATCTAATTTATCTAAATAACCACATCTATTTGGTAAAATTAGGAAGCTTAAAAGAAAGTAAGAATGGAAATTTAAACAAAAGCAACATCTTGGCAAGTATTAATAGAGCTTGAATTTCCAAGATGCAAAAATGTCTGTTCCAGTCAACAGTATGTCATCAAAAATGACTGAAGAAGTCAAAATATTGCTATAAGCTGCCTGGTTTTCCTGATGTGGAAGTACCAAGCAAGTGATTAACCCTAGTTTCACAAAGGTGTATAGACTTCCAACTTTCTCTGATATCAGTAGGATTTTGGCATCTAAATATGTTTACAGATCTGTTTCTAAGTGGTTTTTTTTTAATATTTTAAAAATAAAATAAGCCCTCAATTAGTATTCAGAGAACTTAGAGGCTCTCTTACCTGCTACTTAGCAATGCTCTCTCATTTCCCTATAAACAGAAAGATACCATGATCTTATGCAATAGTTTATTTTACCTTTGGGACGTAAGAAACCTTTTGCTTTACAGAGTTATAAAGCCATCAAGAGATCTAAAAAGACTGGCAAAGATATAAATGTTTTTTTCTGTCCCTAGTGGGTGATATTGGGGCATCAAAATGAGAGCAAAATGGCATGAAATTGGAAATGAAATTCCAGATGGCCATTTTTAGGTGACATTGTTGTTCACTCTGAGTAGGAATTAAAAAAGAACATACAGGCTGAGCAGAGAATGGATTGAGAGCAGCCCTGCACAGAAGGACTTGGGGGTGTTGGTTGATGAGAAGTTCAACAAGACCCAGCAATGTGTGATGTGGCCCAGAAAGCCAACTGTATCCTGGGTTGCATCAAAAGCAGCGTGGCCAGCAGGGCAAGGGAGGGGATTCTGCCCCTCTACTCCGCTCTGCTGAGACCCCACCTGGATTGCTCCGTCCAGCTCTGGAGCCGCCAACACAGGAGGGACATGGACCTGTTGGAACGGGTCCAGAGGAGGGCCATGAAGGTGATCAGGGGGCTGGAGCACCTCTCCTATGAAGACAGGCTGAGAGAGTTGGGGTTGTTCAGCCTGGAGAAGAGAAGGCTGCGGGGAGACCTTATTGCAGCCTTCTGGTACCTGAAGGGGGCCTACAAGAAAGCTGGAGAGGGACTTTTTACAAGGGCATGTAGTCATAGGACAAGGGGTAATGGCTTTAAACTGAAAGAGGGTAGATTTAGACTAGATATAAGGAAGAAACTTTTTGTGATGAGGGTGGTGAGATGCTGGAACAGGTTGCCCAGGGAAGTTGTGGGTGCCTCATCCCTGGAAGCATTCAAGGTCAGGTTGGATGGGGCTCTGAGCACCCTGATTGAGTTGAAGATGTCCCTGCTCAGTGCAGGGGGGTTGGACTAGATGACCTCTAAAGGTCCCTTCCAACCCAAACCATTCTATGATTCTATGGTGCCTTTCCTAAACTTATTAACCACAATGTGCTAGTGTATACCAAGCAAGAAAGTCACACTAGGAATTATCCTTTCTGTGACCAAATAGATCATCTGTGCAGGGCCTTCATTCCTTGCTAGCTCTAGTTTAAGCAACTTAAATGATGAGATTCAAAACCATATCTCTAGGATGCCAAGGCATTGAATTGCAAGCAAGCACAGCTTTGTTTTGCTGTTTGTCCCTTCCGGATATGGATCTACCAGGCATCTGGTAACTCTATTTGCAACCTGCTTCAGAACAAGCATGAACTACATTGTAATGTTAGATTATGATTTCATGGGATACCAGGTTCACCAAACCGTAATACTAAAAATCCTTGAAGAGTTAATGTTACAATATTGGAATATCCTGACTAATGCATAAGGTGGATGTCATGGTTTTAGCTGGGTTAGAGTTAATTTTCTTCACTGGAGCTGATTCAGATTGGCCAGAGGGATATTCCAATTCATATGATATCATGCCCAGTATATTAACTGGGTAGGGGGGGGAGTAGAGGACCCTGCAAGCTCAACACTGCTGAGTTCACTCCCAACAGGGGGGGTTGGCCGGGGTGGGCAGCAATCGCAGCTCTGGAACTTACAGCGTCAGGTCAGTTGATGGGTGGCGAGCTGTTGCACCACTTGTGATTTTCTGGGTTTTGTTCCTCTCCCTTGTTCTTTACTCTTCTGATTCTCTCCCCCATCCCACAAGGGTGGGGGGAGTGAGCGAGTGGCTGCATGGTGCTTGGTTGCTGACCGGGGCTAAACCACGACAGTGTATAAAGAATATTATTAATATGAGATAGATGAGTTATTATTTATATGAGATAGATGAGTTATTTGCAAAAATAAATATCACATTTCTTGGAAATTCTGAACACTTTGATCACAAACGGGTTTCAGAAAAGGAGACAGTGGTAACAGCAGGCAGCTGTAACTCTCTAGTATTGAATTCCATCAGGGACAGAATGAAGCCAACAATAATAGTAATAAAACGCACAAGAACTTACAATACTATAAATTAGAGGTTTAGATAAATGTTATCTGAGCTACTGCTCAAAGAGGAATAACTCTCAACAATATATCTAAGCAATACACAGTTCCAGTGTACACAGTTCAACCCAAGTGATCTGGTTCTTACCTACTATGGTGTACAAAAATATTTGTGGAGGATCCATATCCAAATTTTTCGCAGGCCCCTACTATGCTAAAAGTCTTTCTGAAGAGATTACTCAGCTCATGATGTATGACAAAAAAGGTACGGATTTCTCTCTAAGCTTCTCTTCAAACCGTGGGCTGTCAATCACTGAAAGAAAAAGCAAGGGAGGGAGGGAGGTGGACAGAAGGGAAGAAAAGGCATGCACATTTGCACACATGAAGGAGCTAGAAAGCATTCCTTGTGATGGATACATAAGACACTGCTTTCTGAAATCAAATCTCCAAATTCACCCTCCCCCTTTTCATCTGTCTTTCATTTGCATTCTGTTTGTCATATTCTGTTTTCCCATCTGGTGGCAGTTGTGTACATCTGATGAAGCCTCCAAAATTTCAACTTTGTATCCTTCTTTGGTTTCTTAGTTCGTTTGCTGTTAACTTCTTAAAAGCTTTTCTAAAAAGCAGTCACTTAGGTGACATGTTTCCACTTTGCAGGCATAAGGCAGGTATTACTGCTACTCTCTGTGCTGCTTGCCCTGTTCTAAAACCCATCTTTATAGCTTTTAGATTACAGTAATAGGCATACACTATACAGAATAATATTCACAAATGACCCCATTGTCCAGTATGCCGCATCCCATACATTTACTTATAGCAATAAATCCAATTGCATTACTTCAACTATGGCAGATTTATACCTGCTTCCTATCAGTCAATGCATTGACTTCGAAATTTTGTTCTGAGTTTTTCATTACCTGTCTGAAACATCCCTTTCATACCTATCAAAATTGGTCTCCATTTATACATACCCTCAGTCCCTACTTTCTAATAATAAATCTCAAATTCATCAACCCCTTTCCAGGTCTCTCATCCATGGGTAGCAGAGCATTCACCTGTTATGCCCCTGAGCTGTGGAATTCCCTGAACTGAAGTCTCATCTCCAAATCCCCTGAGCTTTTATAATCTCTCTTTGATTCACACTTATTAAAAATTACTTTTAATATTTGATCCACTACTGACACATGCTGTAGGCTTTACTGACATAAAAATACTTCTATTTTCTTTACAGAGGATGCATTGACAATTTCAAAACTCAAAGTGCCTTTTTATTGGCTTTCCATATAGATTGCAAGACTTGCCTTTCTCTGTCTTTCATTTCTGGTGTTAAGCATCAGTTCATCTGCTTAGGCTGTAGTTCCCAGAAGCCAAATCTGAGAAAAAAGAAAAAATCCTATTGTTATTAGTAACATATCTGGAATAAAATGCAAAGTACTGAGTAGACACACCATAAAAATGTCCTAGTTTATAGTAGTGGCCCTTTACAAAACATTAGCTAATTAAAACTTGATATCCTTATGGCCTAATTGGGCACTATGCTCAACCACACCAGAGCACTACCAAAGGGACTCAGGCATTCCAGTGTCCAAACCCCGGACTGGGACAAGGTCTCTTTTTTTGCAGCGAGTACATCTGTGTCTTTCCTACTCACACTTGGGCTGTGTTTTATCCGTTGTGGAAAGACATGTTTTATTAGAGGAGCCCACACATTATTGGAGTACTCTGAGGTGAAGCAGCTCTGAAGCACATTAGGATTGTAACTCCTGAGTGTATGTGTAATCTTGACTCAGGATCTGCATCCAAGTGACCTAAGCTTCATCTCACCCCTTCAGGGTGAAGTAATATTTTTGAAAACCCAGTGCACGCAAGAACTGTCACGAAAACACATTTGTATTTTTGTTTGGTTTTCTAATCCTTTCAGGCACGTCTGATCCCACATATAAATATATATACACAATCACAAACTTGGGATAAACTGGTGCCATATCAGAAAAAGCTAAAAGCCTATTTAAGAATTCCTTGGAGAAGGCACTTAGTAGGATGGTGTTTGATAGTTCGGGTAAAGCCAGTGGGGATTGAGGACAAAGGTTAATATCAGAGGGTGACACTGTATAAAATTTCACAGCAGGTGAAGCTCAGAAGAGCATATTTGTGGGAAGTGCATATGAGAGGGGGATTTATTTTCTGATCATGTGAAATGGCTGCAATTCCAATTATCTCTATTCCCTGACTGAGTTTAATAGAAGTCCTTAATAAACTGTGAGTTTCAGTGATTTTTCAAGCCTTGCATACCCTACTGAAGCCCATACAACAGGGCACTTAGCTCCAGCTACTCTCTGAGTGCTCATTGGGGATGCCCTCCCTGGCATCCCATGGGAAGTATTGCCCAGTGGCACTTGTTGCTGAATAGAGATACTGAATAGCACTGGGCCAAGAGAAAACCCAGACAGAATGAAACAGCAAATAATGATGATTTCTCCTTTACATTTACATCCACCACCACCCCAGTTAAGCCATTTGTAACACAGGCACAACAGGGTAGATGTATTCATCTTTACCAATTGAGTTCCAGGTCATCCTTTCAGAGTTTTGGCCTGAGATTAAAATCAGGTTGCCAACTCAACTTAGGGCAATACATTTACTTCCGTGAATTATTGGTGCATCAAATTTGCTTTAGTGCTCTGGAACTTCTTCATTGTTATATGGTTTCTTTAAAATCAGCATTAATGGTTCAGAGTTTCTCAGTAAGCTCTTTTAATACTCTTGGGTGCAAGTTATCTGGCCCTGTAAATTCAAAAAACTGTTTAGCTCTGACAGTTGCTGTTTAATAATCACCCAATTTATTGATTGAGTAGAAAGTAGTTCTTATCACTGTCAGATGTGAGTATATCACACTGGTTCTTTCCAAATCAGAACAGAAATACTTATTGGGTTCTTTTGCCTTTTCTGCACCATGGTTGACAGCTTTACCATCCTTGTCTAGTATCAGCTGTGCACCACTGTTAGCCTTCCATGTTTCTGCTGCACCGAAAGAATTTCCTCCTCTTTGCCCCACATTGTTATGCTCTCTTTAACTTTTCCACACGTATCTATAATTCCTAATTAGCAACATACAATCCTCCAACAGCTTCCCAGCTTTACAAGTGTTTTACACTAGTTTTAATGAGGAACATCATTCCCTTTCAACTAATGAAGCTTTTTTACACCATTTTGGAAATGCAAT
>VZTV01113021.1:0-21060 GCA_013400875.1 Anhinga rufa | reverse complement strand
AAGTGTATTTTCTAAAGGGATATCTGTAAGAAAGAAATTCAGTATATTTTTACATAAAAATTAAAAGTAAACTATGCATATACTGTCAAGTACCAGGAAATAAAGTTAATTTCTGCATATCACTAGTATTATGTTCATCTGCCAAAAAAACTCCACAGAAACACTTTGATTGTTAAAATGAGAATTGAACACATTTTACAAGACTAAAATAAAATGGGACTACTCTGTACACTTTATTGACAAGACTTGGAGACTGCAAATGGGGAAACTTTATTATGTCCAGTTGTACAGCTTTATAAAATGCAGAGTATAATTAGTTACCTACTGGCTTTCTGATGCATGATTGGTCTCTTTCTTTTTTCCCCTTAGTTTTAGGCAAGGTTTGAAAACTCTTGGTGTGCTAGAGAAAATGCAAATGCATCCAGATGCATTCTCTAGTATATTATGCCACAAACCTGAAAGACTTTCAGCAGAAACTATTTGTGATCTCTTTACAATCCATTCTTCATCAGATGTAAATGAAGTTGAAAGTGTTGATTTTTGGATGGGTTATTTGCAAGATGTGGGAAGTAAGTAAAATTTTTTTTTCTTTTCCCCTTGCCTGTTCAGGGTATTTAGCTGCTGGTATACATACAGGGTTTGGTTTTTAGAGTTCAGTGGGGTAAAGAAATGAAGGTTTTGGGGGTCACTGTCAGTTCCTAATTGTTCCTTCTTCCCCCTCTTCCTTACTAATTTCTGAAACTGTTGCCCAATTACAGTCAAACTTGAGAGGAGTAAATATCTGAAGGATGGGTACTAGAACTGCTGTGAGTTTAAAAAAAGCAAACCAAACAACAAAAAAACCCCAAAACCGCAACCCAAAATGCCAAACAAAAACCAAGCAACCAAACACTGCCCCCCCCACCCCCAGCCCTGTGTGGTACAGAATCCCCTTTAATCTGTTCTCTCAAGCTTTGCTGTTAACTTATTAGATAGCATGTCTCAAAAAAGATAGAAAACAGTGGTCACTTCTTGCAGAAGTCGTTTTTTTCTATTCACTTAAGATTTTTTCAAAACTAACCCAAGTGGGTTTTTCCTAATAACATTTTTCTTATTTGGCTATGTAACTGCACATTCATTCAGCATATTGATCTGGGGCTTCCTCATTTCAGGTTTTTTTTCTCTAACACTTAACATGCAGGATAATGGTTTATGGGTAATAGGCAATAAATGATACAACCTAATCCTGTTTGTTTGGTTTTTTTTAGGTGGTGAGTCTGTAGTGACATTGGAGGATATTCTGTTCTTCGTAACAGGCTCTTGTTCTATACCACCCGTCGGTTTTGATCCTGAACCTACTATTAAATTTTTGCATATAACGTATCCCGTTGGAAACAGACTCCTTAATTGCTTAGAGCTCCCTATAACAAAGACATATGAGCAGTTTAAAAATCAAATGGAGTTCACCATCAGAAACACACTAAGAGTTGAAAGAGAATAAATACTTTTGCTACTAAACTGGATGTTGGGAATGTCAATTTTCTCCGGGAATGTCAGTTTTCTCCAGGAATGTCTGCTTGCAAATCGCTACTGTATTTTTGGACAGCAAGCTCTCAGCCTTTTCCCACTTTTCCCCCAAAGATATGCTAAAAGTCGTAATCTTGTAAGATGGAAAACAATTCTCAAATGAAAATACACTTTATCTGTTGAATCATCTTCCTGTTTGAAGTTGGCTTTAAGAATCAGCAGTCTCTTGCAGAAGTATTTTAAATGTCTACTTTTATTGTAGACAGGTATGAAATGTTACCAAACTCTGTAACATACTAGCTACTTCCCACAGGTGAGTGTGTTGATTGTATTACATACTTCAGTAGCTTATTTATTGAAGTCAAATCAGGTACATTTTGAAAATAACTGCTGTACAGCTTAGTCTCAAGTAAAACTGATGCAGTGCTTCAGTTGTTCCACGTATATTTTTTCAGTAATTCTTTTTATATTGATGATTCATACAAACCTATGAAAATTAAGAAATATGGAGTTTCAAGGTTACTGTGGTTAGTGCATTAAAATGTAATAAGGTCTGGAGAAAACCTAGGTAGAACAACAATGCACAAGAACAAAATCTGGTTGAATTTGAGTTTCTGTTGTTAAACAAGATCTTTGACCTTTAGTTTTTAGTTATATATATAGTCAAAACAGTAAAAACTAGAAGTAAATCTAGAATATGCAACAATAAGTGGTCTTTTGAGATGAAATATAAGAGTTAGACTTAAGTGTTGTTGAGTACGAAAGTATAAGAATTTGTTGCTCATTAGAACATGTTACTTTGTCTTCCATGGAAGTCAGTATTTTCATAGGGATATGTACTAAAACTATTTGTTAAACTAAAGGCAGTCTACTATCAAGCTTGTTGGTGCCTGACACTTTTCTAGCTTTCAGTCTAAACTCTTCCTGTTCAATTTTAGGTGCATTCAAAGCAACTTCAACTGTATAAAATGTATTTCAATTCCAAGTATTTGTATAAACACCATTAAGCCATATAAGTAGTGAAATTCCTACACGATAACACTTCAATGTCACTAATACTAAAACTATGAAACTAAAAGGACACTTAGGTGCAGTTTTTTAAAATGTATGCAGGTCTCTCTTCTGAAATTACTATTTCCCCACCGTCAGTTTGACCACCTATAGCACAACCTATGTTTGGGACATAGTATAGATGGATATGTATCTATATATATCTCCATATTCTTCAAAGTACTGAAAAGTAATCACACACTTTAAAAAAATTAATATAGCTTATCTTTAATTGAAATGACAAGCAGGATTGCTTTACTTTTGAATGCCTTGGCAAGAAAGTACATCCACAGTCAATTATAAATGGATAGGTGCTTCTAAAAAAAATAATCCAAACTAATCTGGTTTCAGATTCCGGTTTATGGTTCATTGCAAGGCTTCCTCTAATTAACAAATACTATATGCCAATTACATAGCAGTGTACTGCAACACAAGAACTACGGAAGTGGCAGTCAAGACTCACTAAATTTGAGGCCATGCTATAAAGGGGGAAAGACAGAGGCAGATGGGTGTCTAAATTACACAGTTTACTTAACAATATGCAGGTATTTTGAAATCTTTCTTAAACTGCTACAGCTTCTCTTTCTTTCTTGATCTTGGGAAAGGTGCTAATCTTTTTTTATAGAAACTTATTTCCATCACTGGTAAGAAAAGCATACATGCAGCTTTTTTCTTCCTTTTTTTTTTTTTAATTTCAGAGTCTCTAAGTAAATTATTGCAAAGCTTAGATTAGGCATTTCTAACTAGTTTCAAATGGCTAAAACAATCTTAGAAATTTAAGAATATTTGAAATTGAGACAGGGCTAGTGGTGTTCTGGTTCCGAGCCAAAAGTACATTAAAGTCCCTTTTAAAATAAATTTTTGAGCTCTTGGAAAATGTCATCCGACTTGTTTATATACTAAGCATTTTCTCATTCTCGTCTGATTTTTTTCTCCAATAATATTCCATGTTTGTCATTGCATAATTTTTGAATGTCATACCGCCAATAACTTCTTCATATTCTTCCCCTTCAGAATGGTCTGTTACCATTACAAGGAGAGTGGTTTGTTGCAAACATATTTGCATAATAAGGATTAATGTTCTATGTTCAGATTTTTACAATATAGCAATGAGTTTCCTGCAGATGGAGTATTATACTTTAAAAATGAGTGGTGTACCCAGTGCGGTATTCCTTTTTCTTGCCTAGTTTGAGATAAATGTCTTTTGTAATATTATGTTATTTTTCTGTGTGGGAAGTATAGAACTTAGAGAAGTAGCAAGCAGAATCTGGATAACTTTAAAGGACGATTCTTGGGCTTTTGGGACCTGCAGTGGCAAGGGGAATGGTTTAGAAGTTGGAAGTAAATAAACTGCATTTTAAAACCTTAAATGGAGAAAGAAATAATAAGGTAATGTGAATATAAGGCTTCAAAAAGTGTCTGAGAAAAATAGGGTTCACACCTTTTATTGTTTATTACTTTTGAATTCAGTAGTTGCTAGGTTTTATATAAAGGTAGAACTAACCTATTTGTCAGCTGTAAGAGAAACCTTAAGTTAACTTTAAAACTATCTGCTATGCAATACTATATCAAAACATCAAATTTGTAAAATCCTCTAGTCTCCAACATTGCTTGAAAAGATTTTTCTTACGCAGAACTTGTTCCCATTTTCTAATACTGATGGGTACACATTCGGAACAAGCTCTTTCCTCTCCTGTTGGTTTGATCAGCTCTGTCTAGACATTCTAACGTAGTCCTTGATATGTTCAAATTGTGTTCCCATTTGCTACTATGGAGGAAAACCTCCTCTTTTCTGCTCACTTTCAGCATTTATTTATATACACCAATCTTAAATTTACTCTTAAGTGTTCATTAAAATTCCATTGAATATTCTGACTCCCAATCCACCAAAACACAGAAAGGACTCTCTTGTTTGGAAACCGTAAGAGCAATTTCTGTAGCGATAATGACAATGAGGTTTTTAATTGCTATAGCAGGTCACTGAAGTGCAATATTATCAGGTAGTTTTTACATAAACTGTAACCCGAGGCACATCAAGAAATTAGGGAAGTTGCTTACTTTCAATATTTCTGTAATACAAGGAGAATAATTGTGTATATACATTAGCTGTTGTGTATTAAATGTATTTTTATAGAAGATGCATCTTTTGTAAGATTTGTTAGGGCCACAAGAAAACTATTGCAGTCCTCTTTGACTGTGTTTGGCCAAAGAACTTCACCTCACAGTTTCTGCAGCAAACCCTAAGCTTCCATATGGAATTAGCACATCAAATAAGCTATTTATTTTCTAGAGTGATCATTTTCTGGTAAACAAATATAGATTAGTATTAGTGGTTTTGGTATGGTCTCTTTAATAAAGCACATGTAATTTAAAAAAATGAACAACCCTCAAGTATTTTAGATCTATATTTGAACAAACTTAAGGGATAAGAAATTTCTGTGACTTGCTTTCACCCATGCAAAGGATGCTTACTAGATAAAGCTGTTAGTATTTTTAACTGGTTTATGAGTGAAATATAGTCAAAAGGAGAAGAAATTAATATCAGTTTATAGTTAAGGTCTAAAATCATTGTGTGCTGCAGGTCTGAGTTTTTTCATTAAGATGTTCAGTCTTGGAATTGGAAGACGAGGATTTTCAGAGGTATATTCAAAATGTAGAGCAGGGTATTAGTCATTAATTCATTCTCACATTCTTCATGTGCGTTTTGAAAATAGTATTAAAAATTCTCATACAAATAGAAGAAAATGCAACTCTGGAGGCTACAAAATATGCTTTTAAAGTTTATCTTGATTCTGTATTATATGGTAAAGCATTTTAAAGCTCAAGCTGTACTGTGTTTTACTTAAGGGAATTGCTATATGGATAAAAGAAAAACTAAAATGCAAAAACTTCTGAAATGTCAATCTCATGTATACAGAAAGTCATTGTCAAAATATTAATGTTTGTTAAAAAGAAAATGAAACCCTCTGATTTTGTATTCCATAAACAATGTTATTTTTAAAATTCTGGTAATTAGAATATTATGCAATAAAGTATAGTTCTGTAAATATTTTTAGATCTAATTTGAGCTGCAGGATCAATGCCTGAAATGTTGCATCTCCAAGCAACATTATACTTGGCAGGTGTACCATCAGTGTTGAAATAGTCCATAATTGTGGGAAATAAGTCTGCTTATGATCAAAGTGCAATAAAGGGCTAAATTTCTGTTGGAATAAACATGTAGTGTTCTTTGGTGTTTTTATTTTGGTGATTTAATGGGTTTTATTTCTAGAAGTGTTATCACTGTTTTCTGTAGTTTCATTTGTGTCCCTATGTAGACCTTTATATTCAGCTGCAGCATGTTTACCAGCTCCCTTTGTATGCAGAGCTGTGTTCGGGTGAGCGGGGCTCTTCCCACCGCAGGATTTCTGTAAGGGCGCAGCTGTGAAGGCGCGGAGAACCGAGGGATGGCTGCAGGTGGGTATGGGCTACCTGAAGCAGAGACAAGCAAACTTTTAAGTATTTTCCTTTTCAATAACTGACTAAAACTTGATGACTTTAGCTGTAGCCAGCTGCCTGGTTTTGAAGCATCAGTCCTTCTGAGGTAGTTACCAGAGCTGCCCTGGTTGTGCTTATGCTATTTTCCAGGGACCGTTTCAGTTCTCTCTTCTTGAAAATTCAGTCTGGGAGTAGAGCAAAAATTGTTAATGGGACTTTTTGCTCGGGAAGAAGAGGCGGAGGAGAGCACCCCCCTACCCCCACCTCCCTTGACAAAGATCTCAACCTGTTCGTTAGTTCTCAGCTGGGGAGAAGCACATGCCAAAATCTTTAAATCCCAAGACGCAATTTCTTGCCCGCAGCTCCCTCACGAACGGGGGCTGGGGCTGGGCTGGGCTCGGCGGCGCCGTCCCGCAGGGGCCTCCCAACGAGCGGCGACGCCCCTACGCCGGTCTCAGCGTCCCGTCCTACTTGAGATACACCCTTAAGTCGTACTGACAGCCCGTGACGCGAGGGCGTGACGTTCATCTACGGATTCCTCTGCAGAGCCCGAGGAGCGAGGATGCAAGGCGTTCTCCCGCCAGCTAGCGGAAACACCTTCGCCGACGAGGAGCCGCTGCCAGCCTTGCACGTACCAGAGGCTGCCTCCCGTCGTCCTGCCCTTGTTAGCTCATCATCGGTGAGCTGCAACACCGCGGCTGCTATCCTGCATACGTAACGCATGATAACTCTACCCTAGGTTTTAGTTCTTCCATTGATTTCTGAGTTTTCTTTTATAAAGTTACAAGTTTTGACCAGATGTCTGTAACAGGAATAAAGAAGCGTTTCCACGTTCACACCAACAGAATTAGAAGTAAGCTTTTCAAGAACAGTGAACCTATTTCTTAAGCTGCATTTTAACAATCTGTGGAGCTTGCTGTTGTCACACCAAGTTGATCGTAGGGATTCTCTTCTGTAGCCTATTTCAATATTTCATTTAGTGGAAACAGCAAGGATACTGAAGAAAAAGTCACTAAATATTTCAAAAATTTTCTCCTCTGCCTATTATAACATCACCAGAGAAAATATTGTGGCATGTCCTTCTGTGCGAGGCCACATGAGTTGTCCCTCTTTTCCTATTCTCTGTGACCACGAGCCAGAAAGGAGCCCTACAGCCACCCAATGCCTCAGCGCTTATTATTTCAGAGGGATTCATCCATCTCTTCAGGCAATCCTGTGCTAATGATGAACAGCGCACCTGCCTGTCCTTCAAGACATGATGCAAACATAGCTCTAGGTTTACCAAACCATCACTGACTTGTATTCGGTGAGTCCCTGCCTGCACACATCAGACTCCACAGCCCATCTACATCTGCACCCACTCACTTCATGTAGGTCCCATCTTATGGTTAACAGCAACGAATTATTACAATACTAATTAACAACCCCAGGAAATAAAGATAAAACAGGAGCCAAAAGGGGGGCAAAAAAAAAAAGCATAAGGCCTAGGTGAGGAAC
Organism: Anhinga rufa; assembly: GCA_013400875.1. Classification (NCBI taxonomy): domain Eukaryota; kingdom Metazoa; phylum Chordata; class Aves; order Suliformes; family Anhingidae; genus Anhinga; species Anhinga rufa. The sequence goes on along the minus strand of VZTV01113021.1, from coordinate 13,530 downwards.
TCTCACTCTTCTGATTCGCTCTTCTGATGTTGTGGGAAGTTTACTGGGATAAAATATATTTTCTTGCAACATTGAACTTGAGGAAAAATACCTGACAGTTAGAGTCTGAACAAATTCAAAGGTGTTAAGTTCCTTTTCTTCCAAGCTATCAAATGTTTACACATAGTAATAAAGTCACCTCTCACTCTTCAAAAAGAAGAGTTCTTTGAAATACAACTTCTGCTTTACAACTTAGCCAAAATAGGGGCATAGTAATCATTACAACAAAAACCTTTTGTAAACTTTATTGTTAAACATCACACAGCATCCCTCATGAGAAAACTTAGACCTGCAGTGCGTTCAGCTCAGAAAATCAATGCACTACAATCATGTTGTGGAGAAAATTTATTTAGAAGAAGCTTTTTACAGAGTTGAGACTTCTGAGTGCCAATTCTACAGACGGCCCTCTTGCTGTGAAACAATGCCTCCAGAGTTGCCAGAATGATGGTTCCCAAGCCCATCCCACCCTTTCTAAGTAATACTTGGAACAAAGTACTGGTAAAAGGCAAGTAAGGAATAATTACTCCCCTTTCTCAGACTACAAACAAACACAGGAAAAAGGTATCTTCCAGCAAGTTTAGTACAAATTTTTCACAGAGTAACTGACTTGTGTAACTCATTTAAGCACGTTATTACAGAGGGCACAAGTCTGCATGAATGGCAATAATAATAATGATAAAAATCAAACAAAGCTGAATTCCCTTGTGGTTCTTCACACAGGATCTCTCTATGCAACTTCTGACTCGGAAAGCACAGACCAACCCGGAGTAGTCACAACCTTTGACACAGGGCTCTGGAAACTACTTACCCATCATCAGGTAACTTCCACCCACAGGTAGTGCTTTTGGCAGCCAGGACCCTTTCCTCTCTGAATCCAGTAAATTCTTCACAAGATAGTCTACCTAAGAAGTAGAGAAATAAAACACCACATGGCATGACAAAAAGCTCTTACTTCTATTCATGTCCTGGTGCGTTTACAAGCCCTAACAGGCAGAACAGCTCCACTGTAAGAAGTTGGGCATAAGTGTAGCCAGCAGCCATTAGCCTAGAGAGCTTACAGCAGAAGCTTTAGCTCTGCAGGTGATGGCAGACGGCACCTGCACAGAGCCCCACTGGATTCTCTCACTTCATCAGTGCACAACTTGCATCTGATTAGCTGAGAGGAGCAACATTACTCATCTTCTTTAAAAGCACAGTAAGTGTCAGGTATTAAGCAACAGAAGAAACACAGAAAACACGGAAGCAATAATAGCCATGTAGAAAACTACTACAGAGACTCATTCCAAGCAAATGGATGTTTAAATCATTACCTGAGCCCTGAGCTAACTCCTGAAGACCATTTCTCTCCAACAGGCTTCATCTTCACAAGCATGTAGCAGTCTTAAAAGTTGCAATACCTCTTTTCTCTCCAGTAGGTGGAGAATACAATAGAAATAAGCACATTTAATTTCTAGCCCATCCATCCAGAGGTTAATTCCTTTCTTGCCATGTCAAGGGAGAATTTTCAAGCTCCCTTTTTTTCTCCAGAGGTGCTACTTGCACATCCATGCAGAACAGTATTTCCTCCTTCCTTAACTTGAAACCCAATTCATGATTTTTGTTTCCTGATTTCCATTTGTTTTAATATGTCTACTCCCAAGATCCTGATTGCACAAATTCACTGTATTTACAGGAAGTACGTTTTGCTCATTTCCTCGTGCCGCCTCAACCTGGAAGTACAAGCAGTTACATACCTGAATGAGCTAGTAAGAAAATCAAATTAGAAAAATAAAAAAAAAGTCTCATGAAGACTTAAAATGTGCAGGCATACATTTACAGAAAAAAAATTTCCATGATATTGCACAGATGTGAAAATTAACAAGCAAAGGACATCATCTTGCTACCAGGAGTGACAAAGTTATAGAATATTCTGGCCCATTGTTTCTAATAAATGGCCTACACAACCAAAACAGAAGAAAAATAATTAGTATTACTCACAGCAGAAATACAAAATTTTGTTCATTGTACACTAAACTATAATATCAAATATAAATTTAACTGTAATTAAATCATAAACCAAATGTCAGCAAGTTTTCTTATTTCATGCAAGGATTATAATTTTCCCCTCCCTGTAAGCAAAAGAGCAACATATGATTCTGAAAAGAAAAAATTAACTATTTAAAACAATGTTAACTTTTTTTAGATGACAATTCTTTCAGGCTTCTTTGCACCCTTACACAAGAAAAACGAAGTATAAATAAGGAATATTTTTAAACACTGCCACTTAGTTCCTAACGAAACAAGTGTTGAAAACATACTGGAGAATGCGGGCATCGATCCCGCTACCTCTCGCATGCTAAGCGAGCGCTCTACCATTTGAGCTAATCCCCCGCCTGAAAAAAAATGCTTCGAAACTTAGAGTTACACACTCCAGACTTACCAAGAACTGCAACGCAACGACTTTTGGTTGCAAGTTCGTTGTTTCTTGCCGAGTCATTCCTTTCACTCACCAACTGACTGCAACTCACAGCTGGAATCATGCGATACATCTTTCAGCACATACCCTACCAGAATAACCTTATTCATCTCTTTTGCAACACAAGCCCTTATTATTTAGCTGCTTTCATACAAGAAGCTCTCCAAAACATCAAGTTATTTACAAGAAACCAAATGTGTTATTGAAAAAAACCCCAACTTTTATTGAACAACTGTTCCAAATTCAACAAGGAAACCCATGTTCTTTCCAATTTTCAAGGCATACACATGAAGAACCTGGTCCAGGAAATGTTTAATGAGTGAAAAATATTATATGCCTGATTGAAACAGTTTTATAGTCAAAGCTTGTACATATATTTGTGTGAATTTACATATATGTATATATCCACACATACATTCTTTTGGAAGGTATCTGTCTTCTCTGGGGTGATAGTCATGGGAAATTAAAACATATCTGTATTTTCCTTATTTATTACCTCACTGAATGCACTTCCCTGTAAGTAATACATTACTTTTAACAGCCTTGAAACACTGACTTTCTAAAAAATGAACACATATGAGCATAAGAAAGGCTTGCATGACTTGACACAGAGCATAAAACCTACATCATAGGCAAGGAACACAACGACATATGATAATAAGCCATCTTTAACATTTTAATTTTCACCCTTACTTGCCTACAGCAAATATTTAACTCAAAATGCCGATCTAGAGAGATAGATAACTATTACTACTGCTAGCTCAATTGGTGCATTGGAAAAAGCTTCTGGTTGCACAAGTCCTCCTTCCAATATTTGTCAGAAAGCTGGAAAAAATTACACCCAACTTAACCAACAGGCCCACCTGCGCCGCGGGCCCACCACACCGGCCACCTCCAGGCTTGGGCCGCATCTCCTGCCCCTCTATGCCTGCATTTGCTTCCCAGGTCCTCGGAACAGCCCTCTCCCCTTCCACAAACAGTCATCCGCTGTGTTCCCGAATCCTCCTACCATCCACCCCCTCCTCTTCCATCCCCTCCTTCCCACTGCTTCCTTGCCCAAACCCAGCACACAACCTGAAGCACAGACAAAAGGAGGGATGTGATCAGGGAGTCAGGAGAGGGATTGGAAAGCTCAGCAGGCAGCCTCAAACTTGAGCTCAACCATGATGTGAAGGAGTCTGTAACAACTTGCACATGCATGTAGTTGATCAACCCAGGTTTTTCAAGCTCAACCAAACCCAGGCTGGGTTCCACTTTACAGCCACCCCCTCCCTACAGAAGTCTCTTGAGTACCTCTTTGAAACATAAGCTCGCTACCACATATAAAGCGATGTACCCAGCAAGAGAATTGGGACTCTGGTTCTCCAAAGGGTGAGCAGAGTTTACAAACTCTGCCCTATTTACCATGGTAGTGTGCGCTCGTGCTCTTCTCCATAAGCCCTATGTACTCTTGCACATACAGCCAAAATTATATAGCCCATAATCTACCACATGGTGACATTCTGACTGTTGCTTAAACATCTTCATTCATAGAGTGGACTGTTCTCATGCTGTGTCAGCACTACACCAGACTATGACTCTTCCCTGCGTTAAGCCCCATTTCTCACTCCATAGCAGAACAGGAGGTATTATTCATCCATCAAGTCTACATTAGGCTAAGGGGGAATCACACCAGAGCATAAGTGGAGGCAAGATTGCCACCCAACTGTTTTCTAACTGGCCTGGCTTGTTTTCACGTCATCTTACTGGCTTCTGGTGATCCGTAATCCACTGGGTTACGTACATTAGCCCTGACATGCGACAGATGGCTTGGAGCTACTGTACATACACACTCAGTTGTTCCTGGAGCTGGATTCTTTGGCAGGTGGCAACACAAGGTAGGAATAAAGGAAAGCAACCCCCTGTCTTCACTCTGTGTGGCAGTGTTCACTTGGGACTTGGCAAACTTCAGCGCTGATTTGCTACACATTTCCTGACAGTGCCAGCCACAAGAAAATAGGAAGGGGAAGAAAGAATAATGGTAATCAGAAAAAAACATAGCTGTTAGCTCTAAGAGCATGAATGATGCAAGTGAGAGTAATATCAGAAATAAAGCTGCTGTGGATTTATGGTCATCTGTAAGTTTAAGCTACTTTAGATGCCTTTTTTTTTTTTATAAATGCTAAAGCTAATCTTGCCAGAGTTAAAAAACAAGACTTTTTTTTTTGGGGGGCAGGGGGGGAATGTCTGTGAATCATTGTGTATAGTTTTTTAATGCTTGTAGAATACTTTAAAGATTAAAGCCAGCATAGAATTGATGTGTTTGTAACACTTGAAGTAAGGAGAGTTCTTTGCCATATAAATAATTCATTTTTCTGTGGCATCTTCTAGAACATACATGGAAAATTCAGCACGTTTTCTGTGTTGAAAAGAGTGGAAAACATCGCTTTCTGCATCTCAAAAACTCCTTTCTGAAAGTTAATTAACACAATTTATCAACTACTGGTAACACAAAGCTAAAGGAGACCCTTGAAAGGCCTTGCCAGCAGCACATAACCGTCAAATCAGACTTAAATTAAAAAAGTTCAACCTAGAAGTGAAGTCTTTGGATAGTTACAAAGAAAGCTACAAAAGCTGCAACCATATTTCTCACTTGGGGAAGCTTTCTTATTGCAAGCATTTCATTTGTAATAGAAACTGTGATACAAAATCCAGCTGAAGTACAGCACATATGTTTTTCATGTGGTCTTATTTATGCAGAATCAACCACCTTTGGACTCTTGTTGGGCCTAATAGCACCTGCTTACTTCATCATCTGGAGGAATTTAGAGTGAGGTAGCTAACCAATGCTAATTATTCCATGGTAAAAGTCAGTATTTTTTAGCAGCAGTGACAGCATATTTAGACCAGACATTCCTGAGTAAGTCCCTGGTTGGGTATTGTTATTCTAAAATAAATGCTGTTATAATCTTAAGTGACTGGTAAACAATTAAAAGTCTGCAGTGATCTTGTTTCAGGTTATCTAACCATTACCGTCTTTTCAAAACCTTTTATTCATTTGAGAAATGTTGAAGTAGCTGTAATTTTACCAACAACATTTAGCAAAAGGAGCACTCATGAGCTACAGAAAGGCATTAGCTTTGCCATCAGAAAACCAGCTCACCTCTTGCTGAAAGAGAAATTTTTTAATTCCTGGGTTTTGTTCTTTTACTTTTTTTTCAGGAAATATATTTAGCAATATGCAAAGATCACAAAGTTACAAATGTGCAGGAGATGAGTTATTCCCAAAACTTTCAGAGACTCCCAGGAACTGAGGAAGAAGGGAGCAAGCTGGAGCAGCTTATCCTACACAATTTCACCAAACCTGCTACCAGGACAGATTAAAGGGGGGTTTTCCCATCCTCTAGTGAAACTGTCTTTTCTTGTTAGCAGTTACCCTGATGTTTGGTGTTGAAAGTTCAAAGGCCAAGTTTTTTGTAAGACAGGAGGAGCTTTTACAGTTGCAAACCAGTCCAAACTTTTTAAGAAAAAAAAAAAGGAAAATAACAGAGACGGATATATAGTATATCCACATTTTTTTAAGAGTCATGCTCTCAAGTGCTAGAAACTACCAGGAATATGATTGTAAGGTAAGAATTCTGTTCACCTTAAACACAGATCAATATACATATTCTTAATTACTTCTTCCAACCTCCACCCTCAAAGCAATGCCTAAGAAAATGCTTGGGCATAAACATAATTATGAATTTACAATCTGAAAACGCCCATTCAGGTTCATTTAAAGACTCACACTCAGCTGTTACTCCTGTTACTTACAGCCATTGCACTTGGGAAATCTGGGAAAAAATCCACTCTTTCCAAGGTAACTGCAGCACCAGGGGGCTCCAGAGGGAGCACCACAGCTGGCCGGCAGGCTCACCACACAGGCCAGGCTTTTCTTTTGAAGACTTACTCGCCGTCCCCACGACAGCCTCGAGGACTGGGAGAGGACCCAGCATCTCCCCGCTCACACCACAGCACACCCCATGGCCGGGCCATCGGTATTTACAGAAATAATGAGGGGAAAGGGAGGGGGCGGCCGCGGCGGAGGAGCGTGCGCCGCCGCAGAAGGTTCCAGCAGCGGGCGGGAAGCGCCGAGTGAGGGCTGGGCGCCTGCGGGGCTGCCTGCAGGCTGTGTCAGCCTGAGCCGGTCCGGCTGAGCCTCTCGAAAGACGAAGCTGGCGGAGGAGGTTTGTCTGCAGCCTTTTACTCAGGGGTTTTCTGGTCGTGATGGTTGTCTTCGTGGGTGTCTCAAAATGTAGCTTTGAGGTTATGGAGGTGCTTGTTTGAGGGAGGAGGTGCAGCGGGAGGTGCCGTTCCTTAGGAGATGGGGTGGTTTTGTGGGTTCTTCTGGGGCACTTCCTCCTGCTGTACTGCACTACTGTGACTGGGCTCCAGCTCTCCTTCGATCACTCAACGCCTGCTACAACACCAGTCTTGCATTGTACTTGTGAAAATTTAATAGTTGTTTTCTTTCTGTTCTGAGACTGTTCAGCCAGAGTTCGCTCAGAGTGTGTCGCTGAGCCCAAGAAAGAAGTGGAAGAATCAAATTGGAGGATAACATGGGTTAAAGAACTTGGTGAAGTGGGTGCTAACTTAACCTTTCTGTATTTTAAATTCAGCTTGGCTGTGATGTTTTTGTTCTATACCTGTGTTTTGAATACACTGTAAGCAGGTAGTTTCATCTGTGAACGCAGCTCTTCTACTGATAGGTCTGGTTTCCTTCTTCTAAGTGTAAAATGACTGTATAGTATGGTTGTGTATAAATTAAAAAAGACAAGCTCTCAGATTTTCATGCAAACCTAAGTAATCAGATGCTAAACACACACTGAATTTCAGGGAGTTCTGTGTACCTTCTACCTCTAATCTTTGGACATTGCAGCCAAACATATTTTTTAGATCATTCTATATAACCAGTTCCTCAGGTTTTTTTCTGTTCTGTTTGTTTGGACAACGTCATTGTTCTTAAAACTACTCTATTATTCTGGAGAAATAGTGAGTAGATAGTTCTGTTCCTTAGCAAAATCTTAGGAATCTTAATCTTCTTCTAAACTAGGGAAATCTTTGTCACCAAAAGTGAAAGACGGATAAAAAACTGAAAGATAAAGGAACTGTCCAGTGTTTTATGGAAATGGATGGCTCTGCAGAGTCTCTGAAGGAATATGAGAAAAATACTGTGTGTCCTGTTTAGTGATAGCTGATTAGCCAGGTGGCCTGCACAGAGCTGAAGGCATAACCAGCACACATTCTCTCCTTTCTGGAGTTACAGGGAATGTGGAGAAAATTTGGATTATTACAGCGGTGATTCAGAAGACAAAGGTTGCAAATCTATTTGGATTCAGGTATAGCCATTCTCACTGCTTTTTTAACAACCTCTTTTGACTATTATTAAACAGTTTGTTTGGAGTGGGTATCTGAAGCTGAGTAGTACATAAAATGAATAGTACAGTTTTTCTATGCTGCCGTGTTAGTACATGGGCCCTATGATGTTGAAACTTTTTTTGAAACCCTCTTGAAATTGGTAGAGATGTCAGGTCTTTCAAAAAAAAAAAAATCAGAGAAGGAAGTTGTTATGTGAATATGTCCGTTTTCCTAAAAAAGAAACCAAAAAGCATAATTGTGTTAATATATGACTTACTGGTTCCCTATCGGGAAACAGAATGAAGTCTTTGCCAATCTGGAAGCCTTATGGTTATCTGGAGAGAAATTTAAAACCCATTGATGCTTTTAGAGAAATAGAATGATAACTTACATGTCTTGCTCAGTACTTCAACTTTCCTCTCAAGTTTGGGATGTTACAGGTTGAAATTATGATGGTGATTTTTGTGTGGTCTGGACAGATCCCGAAAAGTAGCATAAAAGGATAGTCTGATCTCCCTCTGAGCTGAGATCTGAGCTCACTGCCTCCTTAGCACTAGGTTAACTTAAATGGCAATCTGATAAATACACTCAAAAAATGTTGTGGTTTTGTACTTCTTATAAAAGCAGCTTATTTAATATTAATTATTTGGGCCTTTGAAAGCTTCTGTTGTGGCTGCTAATGCTAACTGAAGTTACTTAGGTTGCCTGGCTAAGCTCATTCTGACATTGATTCTTTGATCAATATTACAGCATTTTGTACTGATATATTACCGGACTGTGCTGATTTTCCTCAAACAAGGTAATAGCAGTGGCAAATAGTAGCAAATCTTTCTACTTTCTAGGTTTTTTTTTAATTGGGTATATTTTTTTTGGCTGTTTGGTTTGAGTTTTTTTAGCATGCTTTTTTTGTCTTGTGGTTTGGGTACAAAATGATGAATGGTGGTAAAATGGAGGCAAAATTTTGTGAGCAATCAGTAAAATTTATATCAACAAATAAAGTTCTATTCTTATTGTGGCCATTAAAACCAGAAATAATTCTGGGAGGAGGTTTCTTCTGACTCATGACAGACCTGCTGTGTGGCTTTTTGTGTGATTTACATTTTTTGTTTTGATTTTCCCAAGGAGGGTGTTGATTTTGTTGCCCAGTTCCATATTTTGATACTGATTTTACATAAAATTATATCTGAGGTCCAGAACACATTTCCTTCAGTGCTTTAAAAACAGATTGGGATACAGAACTGGAGATGTATTTATTTGTTTCATTTTAATGATAAATCTATGAACTTGAAAGTTGGGCTATTTAAAAGAATTAATTGAACCTACTGTAGCTGTACTTAGGTTATTTTGTCACTGCTTAATTTATAGTTAGTTCTGGGTGTTGTTTGATTTTAAGTAAATTTTGACCTACTTGCTGCGTTAAAGCCTTAAGACTACCAGATCTTAGCAACAAATTAAAAAGTTTCATAGGCAGCAAGCAGTACTTGCCAGGTTCTGTGCAGCTGTAGGCCTGCCTAGGGCTTCCTGTAATTAAGCCCTGTAGATGTGCTTTACCATTCAAAAGCTGGCATGATGAAACCCTGCTACTGCCTGGGCTGTGTTGTTCAAGCCAAATGCAAACACAATTAGAGGGGTTTTGTCTGTTTTACAACATAGGTGTTTCTAAAACTTAGGTGATTTTTATTCTGAAAGAATACTAGGGAAAAAAAAAACAACCAACCAAACACAAATGAAGATCTGCAAGAGTTACAGTTGGCTTGGGTTTTTTTGCTTGGTTTTTTTTTAATTGCTTTGAAATACACACCTTAGAGTTAAGTATTCCTGTTAGGAGGAAAATCCTGCTTTTTGTCTGTGAGTGATTTTTAGATCACCTGTTTTTGTCAATCATACAGAGAGCAGAAGGTATTCTGACCAAAGCAGGATAAAACGTTGAGTGGAATATTTAGTAATCAAGCCAACTCATTTAAAAATAACTTGCTTCTGTAGTGTACTGAAACATATAGTGTCACAACTGTGGCATAACTCTGAGTCACTTTTAAAAGTGGGTCTGGTGCTCTGGAATGTTTTCATCATAACTAAGTGCTGTGTTTCTAGTTATTATATGACTAAGCAAATGAACTTCTGGATGTTTCAGAGGTCTTGGTGCAAAGATCCAACTGGTCATGTGAAGATACCACGGAGTAGAAATAGCAGCAAGCTTTCTTACTTTGTATAGACTAGTGGGGCTTTCAGTCTGCAGGGTGGTTGCTGAAATCTCTATGGTATCTGCAGAATAATTTCAGCTGTTAGAACTTAATTATCTTCTGCAAATTGATTTCAGATGCTTCTTTCCACATTGATTAGCTTTTAATACGAGTGGGAGAAATGTTTTTTCCCAAAGGCAGCTGTTTCAGAGGGAGGGAGCAGGTAACAAGATACTCGAGTTTGTTAATGGTAGAGTGTGTATGGTACTTTTGGTGTGGGAATTTGGGGTTAGACCAGTGGCCCTCATTAGGTAGTGAGGGAGTTGGCATCTTGGATGGTGTAGCAGCATTTGACAATTTCAGAAAGTGAGGTTAGTTTAAGTGATTTATAGCTAATGGGAGTTCTAGCTTGTGAATTGTAGCTCTTCTTTCTCTGGTCAGTGACAATCAGTGTCTTGTGTCTTCTTCACCTCTTTGGTTCTCCTACCATCTCTAGAAGATTCTGTTCTCTATTCCTTTTATTATCGTAATTGTTTTGCTATTCCTGAAGTAAAAATATTCTCAGAGTATCTTTGGATTAAAAAAAAAAAGTGGAGTTGTTCTAAACTGCTGCTGTTGTTTTATCTTTTATCTTAAAGGTGAATTTGCAACTGCAAGCCTAATTGAGCTTCCCTTAGTTAACCTGTGAACAACTTAACTAAGGCAGCAACTTTTCTGTGCTGTCTTTTGAAGCATTGCATATTCTGAGCCATGTGGTGCCATGTGAGGTTCCTAAAATCTGTTGTCAACATTTAAGAGTTCTGTGCACATGGTGTTCAGAAATTACAGATACCATAATGGGAGAAGGGGAAGGAAGAAGGAAGGGACTTGTATTGCTAAAGGATGATGGACAAGAATGCCAAAGTTTCAGAAAAAACCCAGTTGTTCAGAATTGTTTTACTCTGTGAATGGAACTTGCAAGAACAGTAATGAGGGAGTGGTGTTGCATTAGAAAGCCAGGAGTATCTTCACAGAGTATCCCCATTCTTTCCATAGTTAGAACTTTCTACAGTAGCAAAACCATTCATACATGTACAAATGGAAACTTGAGATGTTCTGCTTTAAATGTTTTTCTGCTAACACCTTTTTTCCTCCATTTTTGAGATTCTGCTAGTCCTAATGCCACAATCCTCTATGGGATCTTCCAGAGCAAAAAAAAAAAATGTTTGAGTAATGCATTTGAAAGTCAGATATAAGTTGGAAGAGCAGAATGGCAGAAGGTTAATTCTCAGGGTTGAACAAGTGAGAGAGTCTGGAGGAAAGGCCATGCAAATAGTTGTTTCTGTGTTAAAGTTGGGATGGTCAAATACTTCTAAAGCATGATTATATATAGGTTGACTTTGAGGGATTTGATACTGTCTAATAAACATCCACTGTGTCTGAATCTGTAACTTTTGGGTATGGCTAAGTACTGAGTTGTTGACTGCAGATGACTTCCACAGGAATTATTGTTGAATTATATAAGGCATGGTAAGAACTGTATATACGGGGGATTACTTAGGATGTATTTTTTTCAATATCTGGCTCAGCAAAATCTTCTAACACTTGATAATCTGGTTTCTTTCATTATCACAGATATAATCCCAGTTATAAAAAATCAAATATATAATATTCAGGCATTAACCTAGGTGTCCTGCAAAGACTGCAATTTGTTTATGGTACTTCCTGAAGTCACTGAGTCCTTGGAGAGGAGAGAATTGAAAGTTCTTTATAGATCAGTGTGATTCATGTGTCTTAAAGGATCTTGGGCAAATCAAGAAAGAAACTGCAAGAGTTGTTTTTAAAGTTATTTAATAAATTTAATTTCAGATATTCTTTTTTTCCAGAAAGGCAAAGAAGTACTACATTTACAATATTAAATAAAAGTTCACAATTCTCTCTTGCCTTTTTTTTTTTTCAGAATCAAAGCAAAAGAAAGTCCCAGACTATTAAAAGATTTCTAAAGGGTTCGTTCAAACTCCCCTTCTTCTTTTTACAAGGAAAAGAAACATGATTCTCCAAGGTTGCTTTTCTTAGGGTTTTAACAAAGTCAGTTGCGTATCTTTCCATTACTGCCTGCTATTTCTTCTTTTTATCCATTTCAGTATTTTCTGACTAATGAACAGTTAGTTGACCACTGATTAGTAACACACACAAATTATGATTGTTTCCAGCACTCTGAATCGTCAGCTATTTGCACAAATGTAAATACGGCTGGATATGACTTCGATCCTCCAAGGTAAATGGGAATATATATAGAGATTGAGGAAGTAAGAAACTGAAGCACATGAAGTGTGATGATATTTGTTGTGATATGTCAGTCATATTAGGTCAACAAATCTGCATGTTCCAGTTCTAGCAAAGTAGATAGCTTTTGCTTCCTTTATTTCTATTTTATGATAGTGTGAAATCATAAAGAGTTACTTTTTTTTTATTCTCTAAATGCCACTTTCAAAGGGGGAAAACTACTCTAGTACATAACTTCAAATAACAGGAAACATCGGAGACCCTACTTTGTGTTTTTTGACTCTGATCTTGCAGAGCTGAAACCAAACCACTGGACAGAATTTTCACTGCTGTTTCATTATAGCCATGGTTTTGGTTTTTGTTTTTGGTTGTTTTTTTTACATTTTAATAATGTATTCTTGATTTTTTTTTTTATATGTACATGTGAGTGTGTCTATCTGGTGATGAGGTCATACCTTAAAAATTCCTGATATAGATAGATATGTGAACTATTACTTTGTTTCCCATTGTTCCATTTCCCCTTTGTGTAACTTGGGCCCAGAACTCCATTGCAACAAGAGAAACAGCTGGAAGAGTTTGAGAGAAATTCTCATGTCTCCTCTCAGAAAGAGCTGACCTGTTCAGTCACATCTATTGTATTGTAAAATGTGGAAATGGGTAACATCATTTAGCTGATTCTCTTCCACCTAGAGATAATAAATAGGAAAAATCTGTTTTAGAAAAACATAATTTTTAAATATATCCAGATTTCTCTAAACAGTCATAATTGTTTGGTGCGAACGCAAGTCTACAGTTGCTTGGAAACACAGACCTTCTGTTATCCAGATGCAGCTCAGCTGAATAAAATGTGCTGTTACATCAAGGAGTCTAGATTTCATGTTTGGCAAAACTCCCACTAAGGCTGTCAAAAGCAGTGTACTTTAAGAAAGACCTAATTGTTTGTGCATTTCAGTGGAAAGTTGTGTTATTGCCTACCAGAAACTTCGGTAGGGGATTAGAACTCGAGCAGTGGGCTCTGACTGCCCAGCTACCACTGTGGTATTTGGGTAGGAAAACAATTTGATTTTTGGTAGAAAGTTTTATTTGTACTTGAGACAGCAGATCGAATTTCAAGATAATTTGTATGAAGTTAGTCTCTAAGTGAGAAACATGAAAGTAGGAAGGGACAGTGAAGAGAATGACACCAACATGGGGGGAATTAGCTCAAATGGT
>VZTV01113011.1:0-10770 GCA_013400875.1 Anhinga rufa | reverse complement strand
CAGTACTACAACATCAGAAGAAATCTGCATGAGTCTGAAACCCAGTGGATCTGAAATAACCACAGACATCATAGGCTTACACTTTATCCATAGTTGCTTCAAAACCTTTTCTATTTGGATGAAATAATGGCACTGAGGTTATGAGTTTATTGCTGTGTAATCTGTGGACAGAGAATTATATCATTCTGAAAGCAAACAGTGACTTAAGGCACTGAGGACCAATTTCTGCCCTGGCATTTTGCATAAACAATTGCCATTGTTGAACTTATGCCCAGATTTAAAAATAAAATTTGGTCCAGCTTTTAGCAAATGATGCCCATTAGCAGTTGAAAAGGATAAAGCCTAGACTGGATGCCAGGTCTGATTTTGTGTCACTCGTTTTCATATGGAATCTAGTACTCACATGCTGTATTTGGTGATGACCAGTCTGATCCAGAAGGCAACATGTAAAACTTAGACCCAGCTGTAAGCTTCTGGGTAGAAGTCCCTTTACAAATCAGAGTAAATACCTGATATCTGCCTTTCAGACCGCAAATTTTATGTAGCATGCCTTCTACTGTATGCCTTTACAGTGCTTGGTTTGTTAGGACTCCCAAACAAACCTAGATGTGTTACTCTGAAATATCAGCAGCAAGTTTGGGATCACAAGGCAACTTCAGTCTCATTGGCTTTGGATACTAAAACTCACTCCAGCTGTTCTAAATCTATTTATTATATTCTATGATTACACATAGTTTTTCATAAAACAACCTATGATAAATTATTCTCTATGTACAAAAAAAAGACAAATATGAGATTATGTGGTAAAAACATCCCTGTTCAAAAATGTATATTTTTGTTTAAAGCTCTTGAGTGGCATGCAGCAGATAATAGTATAATCCTCTCTCCATCATTTATGCTCCATTACAGTAGTCTCAATTTCAAATCTGCTCGATATAAAATTACAAGGGAAAGAAGTGATTTGGAAAATAAATTTCTGTCTCAGAACATCACCAGATAGATTTCTTTTATATATATATGTGTGTGTGTGTGTGCGCATGCACGTGTGTGTATGTATATAATTTCAGAAAACAACTTTCTCTAAATCAAAGCATAAAAGGACCAAGGAAGTAATCTTTATTTCTTCCCTTTCAGCCTTGTAAGGTCCTTAGTGCTGCACCTAGAACATGCAGAGTGGGAAATGATACAGGACAAAATGAACTAGGTGGAATCAGGGATTAATTTCCTCCTGACTTATGATTTTTTTAAATGAGTGTTTCAACTACATTTTTTGTGTGAAAAAAAACCTCAGGTGAGGTAGGCTGCACCTATATAGATGGAGGTAAATGTGGGTCTAAAGAAAAAGAGAGCTGAGTTTATATTGCCCTGTAAAATGTCTCCATTTTTAAATGGAATTTTTGAATAAAACTGCTGAGGCATGTAAGCTCTCCTCAGCCATCCTTTTAACTCCTCACCGCTGGCGGCTGGGAGTCTTTTCCATTCAGCACAGCCAGAGACAGCTTAAATTAATAAAGGGGAGCAGGCCAGTGGTATAATCTGATCTGCACTAAAGCAGTCCCTGGTCTGGAAACATCTGACTTTAACATGAATTAAAATCTGAAAGTTTTTCTAAACTTTCTTTGCCTTCCTA
Organism: Anhinga rufa; assembly: GCA_013400875.1. NCBI lineage: Eukaryota > Metazoa > Chordata > Aves > Suliformes > Anhingidae > Anhinga > Anhinga rufa. Next base: position 9,140 of record VZTV01113011.1, on the reverse strand, counting down.
TGTTCCTACAGAGATTGCAGTTTCGTGTTGCACCGCACCAGTCCCAGAGTATTTTCTTTTTGTGGAAGCTCTTTTCTACAGATTGTTAAGATGCTAAGAAAATTGATATGATATAAATGCACATATACATATTGTATGTGACCTTCTGCATCAAAATTGGAGGTTCAGGGCAGGAGGAGGGAAGGAGGGGAAAAGCCTGCCTTAAATGATCCAGAATAATACCAAACATGGGGCAAACTGAAATAGCACTCCGCTGTTTTAAAAGTAGACAGCTATGTCTAATGGCATCCTTTTATTCCAAGTAATTGGATCTGTTAAAACATTTTTAAATATCAGTGAGTATCACAAATTATGTCACTTGGCAGTCTTTGAAATCTCTTTTCCCTCAGGGTCGGCAGCAGGGGCAGTGAATTTGGAAGATGCTAACAAGGCTTTTTAAAGCCCAAGTGGTCTCTCTCCAAATTGAATATCTCTTAATCTACTAATTGGATTTTACAACACAAACTCTATTTCTCCATATATTTCTTGTTTTATATATCTTGAGAAGAAACAAGAAATTGCTTTTTAAATAGTTGCCAACTGCTACATGTCAGCTTGGACAGTACAGAAAAAGATGTGAATAGATTTTCCTTTTCTAAGAGTTTTTAATTAGTGCCAGAGAAGCCATAAGGGACTACACTAGTTATGCTTATGCAAAACTATATGAGATTTTGGCTGTAATTTTCCTTCATATTCTTCAGTTCCTCTGTAACCTTCCCTCTACTGCTCTTCTTCCTCCTTTTATTTTTGTATTTCTTCAAATGTGTCCATAATAACCCCTTACCTTTGAGATTTTTATCAGAGAGATTAATGATTTGGTCAGATTTTTAACTGAGACACCTACTGAATTTTGATTATGTGTGATGGGGGCATGCACGTTCCCAGATGACCACAGCACAGCTTTCCTCTGGGCAGGCTGTGCTCAGCAAGGTGAAGCTCCAAGGTATAAACTGGCTGGGCTGGGGATGCTCAAATCATTTGAAAAAGCTACTCTGGAGCCTCTCTTTGGGAAATGTCAGTGTTTTGAGTCTTGCTGGGCCAAGGTCCTCATCTCCATGCCCTTCCTGTATCCTTGGTCGCCCATTGCTGCCTGACTGAGCGAGCCTTCAGGTAATGAGCTGCAAGGGGCTCAGTGCTGAAGTGCAAGCACCATGAATGCCATTTGAGATGATTACCTGAAGGTTCCTGAGGTAGCCACATGGCTGTTTGCAATTGGGAGACCCTACATATTCCTGGAGCAGCATTTATGGAAGACCTTTATAATATGATTTCAAAAATACTTAACAAAACCTCCTGTTTACACAAGAACAATATCCACAATGAGGGTTAAAAGCCCCTTTATAGATTTGCAAATAGAGGGAGAAAAATGTTGGTTTATCATTTGTTCATAAAAATAATCGAGAGCAACTAATATTTTGCACACAACTAGGCAAGGCTCACTCAGAGAGAGTTTCTGAAAATTAAATGAAAGTAATGAAATTGAGACAACCTGAATGTATGTGCAGTTTTGTTGTTATTGGTTGCTTTCCTTTCTGTGCTATTTGGATCTCCAGGCATATGCTTTTTTCACTCTAATATGTTTATGCAAATTTGCTCCAATTGCTACTTGCAAGTGTTCACAACATGACAAGTATTCTGACATATTTATGTGACATACCTTTTGAAGAGATGATAGGGACATTACAGCACCACATTTGTGATGCTATAGATGAGGGCTGTCACGCTTTCCATTCTAAAACACTATTTTTAGAGAAACAAAAAATAATTTTGGACCTTAGTTTAACATACATGACTAGAATAACATATCTCTGGATACAGTGTGAGAAAATACCAGTTCAGTAGACTTTGGAGATACAGTGCCAATCAACACACACAATCTGCAAGAAACAGGATTTTACCCACATCAGCATTCTTTAAAATTTGGGTCTGCAGCTGGTTTCAACTCTGCCATAATGACATAGGTTTTAGGATACAAATGTGTGCACATCTGCGGTAATTTATATAAAAATAAAACATTCCTGTAAGTGTGAAGAATGAATGCTCCTATGATGCAGGTGTTTTTAGACAAAAGATGGTAACAATGCAAAAGACCTGTTAAAATGCTACTGATGCTGTATGGAAAAAATAGGAAAAAACAGAACTCAATGGCTTACTGCTGAAAGATGTCATATGTTTCCTCTGACACTTAGGCACATGTTAAGGATGTTGCACAGACAATTGCTATTTTTTAAGTTTTCATGTTTATGTTCTTTAGCTGTATGGAAATGTTCCCCCTTGGAAAATACTCCTTAACCACTTGGAAAATCAGTTTTGACAGACATTGCCTTTCTGCCACTTAACAATACCTTCTGTTCTACTCTGGTTTCTCATACAGCATGGCAGCTTCCTTTTACTGGCACTAAAGCCTGTGGAACTTTGTAATTCTTTTGCAGATACTTAATACCTGAGAAATAGATGATGGCTAGAAGTGGTTCTTTTTAGGACATCATAAACTGAGGCAAAAAATCACGTCCCAGCATACTCTGAAATTTGCCTGAGAGGAAAAGCCAGAGTCAGTAAAACATAGAGTGGGCTTCTGTTCACCATGATCCTCTGCAAAACCTAGTTATGTCGAATTCCAGTGGAAAGTTTCTGCTACTACAAGAGTCTAATCACCCGACAAACTAGTAATGTCTTCTGCTTCTGCCCAGAATCTTATGGTATTGCTTTGGACATTATTAGTTCACATATCAGCAGAGTTTCTGTGATATCACCCAGCATCTGTTGCCTTGTGTGGTCATTTCAGAACCCTCAGTGGTGACACAAGCACCTCTGGCTTGGACAAGTGAAGCCATCCCGTCAAGGGTGGGAAACGTGAAGCAGACTGTCTGTGTTATAGCATACATTCTTCCTCATTGCTGAAATACCATACCTTCAAATGACCTACATGTAAACATGCTACCACATCACAGCTTTACATCCCAGGTAAGCCTCAAGAACCTTCGTTCAAGGACAAGTCAGCTCAAAGTATAGGCAGGTGAGGTCACAGTCCCCCTGGGAAGGGGAAGAATAATAGTTATCCACCCAGCTCTGCAATAAAAGCTCTTTGAAGGTTTCTCTGCTGAGATCTTGAGGACAAGGATTCAGTCCAAGTACGACCTGAAACCCATGCAGTCCTACTCCTTTGTAGATCTCCTAACTCCCTAGGTGCTTAACTCCTAAAACACTTCCTCTCTTCACCAGAAAACCTCCTGAGTCATTAGCTTTAGGCACTCATTCATGCCAAGGAGCTCACAGAAACTGGTTTCTATCTGCTAGAGGGAAATTTTTCACAAAACCAATAGGTGGCAGGAGCACTGGGCCAGGAAGTGTGGAATCACACACTAGGACTTTACCCACATGGGCGCCCATGAGCCAGGAAAGCAGCCAGACCACCTGGCCCTGGGCAATCCTGGCAGGGCACTCAGTCTCCCTGCTTGTCCTGCAGCCAGCAATGCAGGAGTCATGCATCTGGAAGAAGAATGAGAAAAGGACACCAAATCTATCCTACAAGTCAGAGCACTCGGCTAGTGGAGAGGAGAGCTGTTTCCAGCTCCTTTCCCTGGTCACTTGTCAGATAGCGCATGACTGCAGTAGAAAGCAGAGGCAGGAGCCTGAATCCTCCATGGGTCACTGGCTGCTCCATGGCTTGTGTCCATGAAGGTTCATGGGTCCATCTTCACCAGGAAGAGTGCAGGCTACCCCCTCCTTTCATTTCTAGCATCCAGAGGTTCATAAACTGCAGTATGTGTGTAAGATACACCTTCATCTTCCCTACTCCACACATGTACACACACACAGAGATTGAAGTGTAGCTAGAAGACAGATTTCTTCCCTGGGGTAAATCACATAGCTAGAAGGCTACTAGGAGAACAGCAGGAGGTAATGTTACTTCTTTCTTCAAAATAAACCCAGCCCTGGTCTATTAGGTGTCCATAATATATTTCAAAACGTATATGGGTGCCTACAATTCCCAACTTGTAAGCTAGGCCTTCAGAAACTAGTGTATTGTCTCTTCCTTTAAGATCTGCTTTTCTCCTTTGAATTTAAGAACTTAGTTCAAAGCCAGTAGATTTACCCCTCTCTTTTCCTTCTTGCAACAAATTTAGGCACTTTGCTACCTAACCCTGCTTTCTACCCTGAATAAACCCACTAAAAATGACTTCTGGGGATAATATGATTTGGTCAAATTATTTCTAGCTAATATTTCTCCTTTTAACCTAATACTTTATTTTAATGCTAGGAACAAATGAATAATGAGGTAAAAAATCATTAATTCTTCAGATTAAAAAAAAAGAATAAAAATTGTTCATGTACATTAAAATGTAAAGGTTCTGTTATAAATGAGAGTGATACAAAGGAAAAAAAAAAAACAACTTAAAAAACCCTGTGTTTTGGAGATTTTGATGTGAATTATTCCAGCTTTAAGCAGGAGTAGGGGTGATATACCTTCTACTTTATCCTATATGGAGATATTTCACAAAGTATAAATCAACGCTCCTGCATGGGAAGACAGTTCTCCTTAGTTTCCACAAACCCACATGTCCACTGGTAAATCTGTGCCCTAGTCCACCTGCTACCATGGCATCACGCCCACTCACACTAGGTGAGTAGATCACAGAAGCCAATCAACAAATCTCTGGATGGCTTGGGGAAGTTAATACACAGAATACCAAGAGTCAGGTTTTTAAAGAGTCTCTTGGCACATCTTGTGTTTTTAATGATTAGGATCTCACCCTCAGGGCTGTGTGTTACTAGCTCAGTCCTTGTAACAGGGGACTGGAGCAGATGGCTTGGCAAAACCAAAAGGCTCTTGCCTTTTCAAAAATTAAAGATTAATTTGTTGTTTTCTTCTAATAGGAAATTTCATGCTGACGAACAGTATTGAGCTGACGGGCTTGTATTTCTCCATCCATCTTCTGTTCAGAGAAAAGCATAACCATCCTTATGTTAACTCCACAGACTGTCTACATCCTCCTATGCAGTGATGAGAAAATATTTCAGCACTCCTAGCTATTTTGCTTTTGGCATCTCTACTGTGGTTTCCAACAAGGATGATATCACCATGTGGTTATGGGTTTGTTTGTTTGTTTTCCATGATGTGGGCAATAGTCTACTACAAGCTGGCCTGAGAACTCCAATTATATCATATAGACCAACCATCTGGCTTAGTATTAATTAATAGTAGCTTTTTTAGCCATTATCGCTCTGGGTTAGATATATAGCATAAGAGGCAAAACCTTCTTATTGGATAACCAACCACCTCGTCACCTGAAGCAGCCAGATTAGTCAGTATCTAAGTGCTGAGTCCTGGTAGACGCTGATGGACTGGTCAACAAGGGTATGTAATAGAGGCACTTCTCAGAATATTAGACAAGTGCAAAAGGTAAAAGGGAATTGGCCCTTTTCTGCACAAGTGCAATGGGAATTAACCATGGCTCACAACTTTTCTGTTGGAAATTCTCATGCTCCCATCTGATCACAATGTGTAACAACAAAGGGTTTGTTTAATTCAGTGTGATGGAATCTATTTTCATGATTAGTCAGTTTAATCAATTCCAAAAGACACAAGTATTGAAATAACTTTTTGCTGAAAATGACAACAGATATTTAAGTGACATTACTTATCCAAAACCAGTAGCTCTTTTTAAGGCTTTTCTAAAGCCCATGCTCTGAAATCTTTACCGTTTTTAGCCATGAACCCTCATAGGAGGTCATTAAGCATATAGGCAGTAGAACTGCACAGCTGCTCCTCCAGTCATACTAATCTCTAGACAGATGCTCTTCATGTTCATGTGCTGTGATGAATGCCAAAGAAACTATTAGAGAACAGATTGACTTAGACTGGACTGTGATCCTTGGAGAACTGGTTTCAGACTACAAGAAGAGCTGAGGGGGTCACAGAGGGAGCTGTAACCCATGACAATGTGAACAGAGAGTTGCCTTTCAGCTAGATTTTCCCCTCAAACATTTCAGAATGCAGCCTTGCTTGGAGTGCCAAAAAACCAGCTCTAAAGCAGACTTCCATTATTTTCTCTGCTTACTTGCTTGCTGAAATTGCTGCAGCTAGCTTGGCTGCTCAACTTTGCCCCAGTCTGACTCACAAGAGATTCCTAGGCATTTCTGCATTGATCCCATGCTCATCCTCTGGCTGCTGCGATCTGCTACTGTATCTGTTGGGAATCATAACAAGCAGCAAAAGGGGGGCTCCTGGCAGAGAGTCGTTCCCCTTCACACCCTTCCCCACCCTGCAAAGGAGGCCTGAAGACAACTTAGTTGTTATGAAACTGAGAGATCACACCTGCTCCTCTCCTCTGAGGCTTACAGAAAAGATCACATGCCATTATGGGATTTGTGTCCAGGGGCCTGTCTGTCCAAAGAGAGGTGTCATCTGTGGTACATCCCACTATGGACCTTACTTTTCTGACCTTCATAGCTACAGCAGATGTTCTTGTTATGTTGTTATTCTGAGGAAGGGGTTTTGTTGGCCTCTCTGGGCTCCTGGGCTCTCATCCAGCTGCAGCTGTGGAAAAGGATACATATAATAATAATGGAATCTTCTTTCTGTCGTTTAAGCTTACATCATCTTGGCACCAGAAGTCAAGGTAGCATTAGTCAGTCAGTCGTAGGGTTTCTGTGGATTCTGAAATTCTTCTCCAAACCACCACCCTTCTGTCTCCACCACCATACTGTCTCTACTCTTATTTACCCTTTCCCAACTGGAATTATTTCAGATTTGAGAAATAAGGAGTTGTTTCTCTGCTGACCACTGTGCTTTTCCTCAGCTCATACCTCCTGCATGTACTAATAGTGACATTTGCAAAACACAGAATCCTGAAAAATTTAATTATGCTGTACCTATGTAAAAGTTTTGCAGTGGGTTGCTTGTAAAGTAACAAATATCAGCCTTCATTCTATGGGCTATTTCTTTGGTTTATACCTTCTATAAGGAGCAAAACCTAAGTAGTTCCTACCAAAGACTTAAAGAAAATTTCAAGCAATATCTCAAGCAGATACATCCCTGAAGGATCTCTACTGCATTGGGAGATACCCTGAAGGATACCTGTATTGCATATCATTGCCTCTTCTTTGAATGATACAAAAACATGCTCATTGCAACTTGAAGTTGTCATGCAAACAGTCCCTAGCTACTTTGTATGGGGATCTACTACAAGAAAGATCGGGATCTGTGAACATAAAGAATGATGAGGAGGCAGGGGGCACACCTAGGGGAAAGAAGGGTAGTTCAAAGTATGCTTTGTGATAATGATGGAATAAGCTGTGTAGTCTGATTTGTCAAAAATAAGGAAATGTTACAAGTTTGAGGCCTGTTATAATTCTTGCTTAATTTTCCAGAAACTTGTAAGAGACCGTTTATTTTTAACATATTATAAAACATTCAGTTAAAATTCAGAGTATGTATATATCCAGAATATGTGAATAAACATTGACTTACACATGCAAAATGTTATAAATCTCATTTGATATGCAGTATAGCTGTGCATTCGCAAATACTCACAATGTTTTGATGGTGCCAGCATTTCTTAAACTGTGCCATCCAGGCAGGAACAATTGTTGCCTTTTTCATTCATCTGTGGAAATGATCAAGCAGGAAAAAAAAAATCACTTGCTCTTAACATTTGTTTTGCAAAGTTTAATCCATGAAATAAATGAAATTGCTCTAGCAGATCCATCCATACTGATCAAAACAAATAAGTTCCTTTAGCTTCCTACTTCTTGCATGAAAACTCTTCCCTTAAAATATGGCTTGGCAGGAAAACCAACACCACTGTTGTACACTGACTTATATTAGAAAGAATGAAAATAAGATGCTTTTAGCTGAAATACAGGAAAATCAGCTGAAAGGAATGGCAGTTAAGCAGGTAGGTCACAGTCTTGATGAATGCAGGAAGACACAGAGAACAATAAATGGTAATGATTTTTCCATGTCAGCAACATCTTAAAGTGTTACCATCTATGTATTTCTACTAGCTTGCTTATAAGCTAAAACTAAATATAATTCCTGGACCAGAGTAGAAATTTCAGGAAAATGAACACTGCCTTCATATACAAATAGAGAATTGAGAATTATTGCCTTTGGCAATGAATAAAATGCAAAAGCAGACTGTGTTCCTGCAGTGCTCCCTATTCCACCTTAAATATCCAGTACGTTCAAACATTGTTTTACATAAAGAGGAAGCATGGAGGCAGCTATCCAGTTTTCCTTCTTGTTAGCCCCACAATGATTTTCATTTCATCCTCTCTCTGTTTCCTCTACCTGTTAGATTCCTTAGGGAAGACATGTGCAGCTTGGACAACCCAAGTTGGAGTTCTTTCTCCTTCAGCTTTGTTTATGTTTGCTATTTCTTCCAACACGCTCCCTATTTTTCTGCCAAATAGCACTTGACAAAAGCCCTCTAAAGAAAATAATAAGGAAAAGGCTGAACAGAAGGTGTTTAGTCTGAATGCTGGCTTCATTTCAGCAAATCAAGAAGTGAGTATGTTTCAGACAACTTTGTAAATCACAATCTCAACACAAACACTACAGCCTCATCATATTACACTTTTGGATACAAGCATGGGTTTAATATGGAAGAAGAGCTTTTCTTGCAGATAGGACTTTTGTGGAAGTGATCTTAAGATCAAACATTAAAAATGCACAAAAGGACAAGAAAAAGAAGGCATTTGACATTTATGTGGCTGCATTTTATTGTGAGCAGGGCTGAACCCTTCTATTTACAGTTCTGGAGAAAGAAAATATTTTCCTGACCACAGCTGAAGAGAGACCCTGACAGGGCTTTCCTGCTCGCCATCTCCCATGTCATCAGTGTTTTCTGGGAGAAGAATTTGAGGTGGTTTTCCACCTAAGTGGTTACAGCTGTTTCCACAGGATCAGTCAGATGGAGTTTCTGCCTCTGTTTATTTTGGCTCTGATTTTCGGCTGGAGCCCGGCAGGATGACAGTGTTTGCTCAGGGTCTTGGGACTTTGGACAAACATTCCAGAATTTCTGACTTCTTAACATTAATGTTTGATGAATTCTGCTCTTAATTTCTTCTGGAAAAATGTCAAGCCCACTGGGGAT
>VZTV01113008.1:21441-31627 GCA_013400875.1 Anhinga rufa | reverse complement strand
AATGGATATATGTAACTCACTTTGATCTGGAGGTTGCTTTTCTCTGATACTGTTTGTTTTTATTGGCAAGTGTAAACAATCAAAATTCTCAACACCATTTTTCATGGAGATCTCCCTGGAATAAGCTGCCTGTTACATCATTGCCTGCAAAGGAGCTGAGTAGTCCTTTCTAAGCCCATTTTATTCCAGGGATGGGGCATCTACCGCCTCTCTCTGCAACATTCCACTTAAGTGAATTGATATAGTCCCCTTCAGTCCTGCAGGATAAATCCAGGATAAATACGGCCCAATCATTAAAGCTTCTCAAAATTTGGAGGCATCTCTGCAAGGTAAAGCTAAGCCCTGTGTTTGCTTATTGTCTGCTGTTGACATAGACCGTTCTTTGTCAAAAGCTCTCGGAGATTCTAAATACTTTCACAGTTCTGTGTTCAGAATGCACCAACATCTACAAAACACCTGAAAATGCCTTTTTCCAGTTACTAGATCTTTGTGGAGTTTCTTTCCAACACCTATTCACTACCCAGAGATGAATCAAAAGAGAAGCAGTGAATCAGTAAGCTGTGGACTTTAAGAGGTCGCTTGCACCACACAGCCCAAGAACAGGAGCTTGCAAATCCTTATTTCTGGAAGAAATTCATTGGAATTTATAAAATATGGGACAAAGGTGCTATGTGAAAAATTACTTAAGAATGTTCTTAAATGCTAAGCTGGGCTGTAGCCCAAGGATATTCACAGGCTACGACAGCTCCTTCCTCTCTAAGGCAGCAATACTACCCAAGGCTTGATATGGGAGATTAACCACCATAGAACGGGCGATGCACAAATTGTCACCCCTTTCCAGACTTGCTTTGTATCTTGCACTGACGCAGGTCAACCAGGGCTTGTGTGGGGAAGGCTACATGTCAATGATGACAATGTTGCTCTTGGGTTTTTGTGGAAGAGCCTAATCTGCATAGTAAGCACCAGTTAGCTCTACCTCCAGTTGTGTTCAAATGCTCACCGGTGAAACATTTGTGTCTGAGCAGGTTAGACCATACCAAAATTATAATTATGCAACTGGATTGCATTGACCTCTGGTAAAAGCTCACTGTATGCAACCATTATTTCTGCTGCATTCTTCACAAAATACACACACAGGGAATTATCATCATATATTGAATTCTTCCTGTGGAATCCAGTCAAACAACAGTGTGTTAATAAGCTTCTGGAGGTATGGTTTATCCAAGAAGAACTTCAGACTCCCTGGCTGGACACTGGCTGTGATGAATGTGGTACTGCCTGCAGCACACTGTAGTTTTTGACAGTGAGTAACCCCAAATATAATACTAAAGTCTGGAAAAAAATAAATATCCTGTCTATCTTTTTAGCCATATTCTGAAATTAAAAATATTTTAAAACTGTGGAACAGCTCCAGCCTCATGTATTTCAAATTTACTGATACCAAGAGCTAAGTTACCGTGAGTGCCATCTCCTTACAGGATTCCCTGCCTAAGCTCTCAGCCGGGGGCCTGGGTATGGCCCAGAGAAGCACTATACTTTCGGATGCCCAGAGTCTAATATCAGCCTCACTCACAGATAAATTAATTCCCTAATGGGATTTTAGCTTTAAAATAACAGTACCCTAATGGAGACAGCAAAATAAAAGTATACTTTTTCAAAAAAATATTAACATTCAGAGTGTTATTTTTATTTGCGTGCATTCAATAGTACACAGGTTCTTTCATAGGAATATAAACATAGCAACTTATCTGACCAGTACTCCATTTCAAAGGATTCAAAAGCATATGCAAGAAACTTCACAGGAGGCAATGACAGGACAACCTGCTCCCAGGAGAAAGTTTCCACTTAATCGCCATTGGTGCAATGTTTGGCTGATTTCACAAAACATGAGGGCTTATATCCCTTAGAAAAGTTATATATGTATTATAGAACAATCTGTATTTCTTACTTATAGATTTCTGTACAGTAATATTTACAATATATTGCAAGGATTACAGTCTCTATCGCATGCCTTTATTGCAAATACTTGCATATTCCAGGTCATAAAAACCAGACTTTGTACCTTTCGCCTGTTAACACTACAGCCACGGACATTGCCCCTTGTCACAGCGTTGGAGCAGCTTGAAACGCTTGGGTGTAAATAGCAGTTACCACTGCACACTTGCACTCCATCTGACTATTTTAGTTTACATAGTTCTAGTCAAACAAAATCATTCAATTTATGACCTGCCTTTGCCCTCAGCCCCAGTTTTAGGTTTCCCAAAAGACTGGAAACCCAACTCTGTTACTAAAATCTGTGTTCATACCGCAATGGCCCGCATTACCGCAGTTTATCACTAGAGCTGAAAAAATCCCACCCCTTTCAAAGACATATAATTATCACTATATGTCTTTTATAATCAAATAGTAAAAAAAAAAATCTTGGGAATTTTTTGGGGAAAAAGATAGGGAGTGACTAACATTAGCAAGTTTTTCTCATTTTGAGGGTATGACTGAAAGACCCAGCAGAAGGAAAGTAAAGCCTTTACATGTAACAGTAACAGGAGCTGAGTGAAGCTGAGAGCTCCCACTCTTTGGAAAAAGCACTGAATTACCCATTCCCAGGATGTACGGAGAAAGAAGGATTGTCACCTGCTATTGTTCTGGAACTGGGAAAGGTAGGTTATTGGCTTACCCAGAAGGTATTATTAAATAAAGGGAATCTATAGCTTATCAGGAAAAGATTTTAGATAGGTCCACATCGTCTCTGAAGTAAGTGATACCTGGGAGAGCTTGGGGTTCTTCTCAGAGCTTGAACAAAGCCAGGGAACTTTTGCAACATATCAGTGTGGAAAGTCACCACAACCCTGCTGAACTGTTCATAAAGACAAAAAGGGGCATTACAAACATATTCAGAATGGGGCCAGTTCTGATTTCACTAACCTCTGCCATAAAACCTTCATCGATTTTGAGAAAGGCTGGTGTTCAGTACTTTCAAGCAAATTAAACATATTCCTTCCTAACACTGAAAACTCATGACCAAAGCATCTTTCATCTTAACTTTTGAGAGCTGCTCAACTAAAAAAGGAAAAACAATCAGAAATTTGAAAATGAAACAAAAAAATTCCTTGGAAACAAAACAAAATAATTCTCTTCTCTTGTGGTGTGTCACTTATTTGTAAAGCAAAAGATTTTTCCTGCACTCTGAGCTGTCTACAGTCATCCATATTTTCAAAGAAAAGCAGTCCTTAACTCTGACAAATGCATATAAATATTTATGTGGTACCGCACCTTGCAAAGTGAGCATGAAAAGAACAGATACGGCAGGTTGTGTTCCTGACTAATAAACCTCGACTGCTTCCCTTAAAAACCTGCACCTGAAGTGCATAAATCTTACCATATTAGCAGCATCTTGGGTTGGAATTTTACGAGAATCATCCTTTAATAATAATGTAACAAATACACATGGAAATGCCATTATTTCATTAAAATATTCCCATGTACTACCTTCCCTCTAAGTTTGCAGAAGCTCACTCATGCAAACTATTTAGTTTTCTCCCAAATGGAAAGCGAGTTCAACAATTATTTTATCTGGAATTGTCATCTATCTATCTCGACAACTTCAGACATGTAGACCTTAGTACATAACACTACAAAACGAAGACAAATGCCCTGCATTCCCAAACCCTTGCTGTAATTGAGAACTAACCATCCAGGGACTGACAAGCACATTTAAAACTTATGGAAATGCAACCCAGATGATTTTGCTGTGAACTCAGCAGATGTCAACTAAACCGCTTGATGAGTGCTTCAAGGGCAACTCTTCCAGTGTGCAACGTCGGCGTAGGTGAAAACAGACAACTGTTCCTCCTACCACCAATGTTTTATTGAATCGTCGCTGCTCGCCCTCGCCCTTTCTGCTCCTCCAGATGTATTTATGGAGAGTAGCAAACACTTGAGAAATGCATCTTGAGAGCTCACTTGAGCTCAGCACCCACCTGGCTGCACCGGCAGGAGAGGCAGTGGCAGGAGCTGCTGCAGTGTGGGCAGGAGGAACATGCAGAACAAAAGCAGGTGTTTCTGGACTACTCACACTGCAGGTCTGGTGGCCAGGTAAGCTGAATGCCACATCGATGGTAACACAAAGTAAACTTTCAGCCTCTGCAGGACCCTTGGGTCGAGTTGCCGTTACACCAGCGGGGCAGCTCTCACAGCTGGGCATTGGTGTGACTGAAAGGGGAACTGGCTTTGGCTTTGACTGGGGGGTTCTTGCATTTTTTTGTGGTTTGAAATGTCCACAAAGAAATGCTTTGGTGCAAGACATTTCCTAGCAAGCAATGAAAGATTGGGGTAAGTGTTTGAGGCACAGCCAGTAAATTCCATGAGTTATTGTAGTGGCCCCATTATCATCTAAAGTATTTCTTATCAACTTTTAAAACACGTTTAGCACAGCCAGTCCAAATGAAGCATTTTCTTGATGATATTGAGTAAAGTGCTGTCTTCACTGGGTGTCTCACCCCATCAGGATATTTACCTGGCATGGCTGTGCCCTAACATGCCTTCTTGCTTTGTGGTGCAGGGATGCCATCCTGTACATCCCCAGCACAGCCCTACTCCAGACCCATGCTAGGGAAGTGTGGCCTTACATAGCCTGGGATACAGTTTCCTAACATGATTCTATAAGCCCACTGCTCACTCACAGTGCATAAAATTAAAGGTGTTAAACCACAAGCTGCCAAACACTGCAATGTTCGCAACATCAGAGTTGGAGACATATTGCGAACAAAGTGGAAGAGCCGATGTACATGTGAATTGTACTGTTCTGCAACAAGGCAGCAACAACGCAAAACCCTCTCTCATTTTTCACTACCTGTTTCTCAGAACCATGCTCCTGAAAAGATTTCAGGCAGGTTTTTAAAGGTTATTCCTCCCCACTGGCTGAGCAAGCTGTGTGACAGAGCAAACTAGATGGATACAAGGTACTCCAATTTGGCTTGAATACTCCCAGAGAAAGAGAAGCTTGGCAAGGATTTAGCTTACAACATGTTTGCCAAGTATCCCAGATAAAGCTGCTGCAGTTAGTCCTCACCAGCCAAGCAAATAACATCTAATGATGTCAGGATGAGCCCTGGTCAAACAGCCCTGGTAAGACAGAGCCTTTGAAGGTCCAGGTGGAGCCTGTCTGCCTGCAAGGAAATGCCTGACCCAGAGGTCATTGCCACTTCATTCCCACTTTCTCCTCCCATCTCTGCTGACAAATTCATTGCTGGAAAGAGATGGGTGCACAACACAGACCTTCTGTCACAGCCCAGAATGGCATCCTGGGTCGGTGAGCTGATGCTGAGTATTACTGTGGATGGCAGCTGCTGCCAGGCTTCACTTTTCTAGGAGCTTTCGTTTCCCACTGCTTCGCTGGGGCACAGTTCACAATCTCCGCTTGTCATCGTGCTCTTGGACACCCCTGTGCTTGTGACAAGAGTGAGGCTGCCAGGGGATGGGGGCGAGGGAAGGAGGCAATAATAAAATACTAAACTTGGACAAAGTAGTCATGAGCCAGATGAGGGAAGAGTTTCTTCCTGTGTCTGGATTTGTTCAACTTCCAAGTCAAGGATTCTGAAGAAAGAGGAAAAAAAAGGGTCATTTATTATTTATCATAACAGACAAGCATAAGGTGACACTCTAAAGCTTTTATTCAGCTGCTTATGGCCATTGCCAACATAGTAAATTGCCCTCCCAGGAGATTTCCGCTTGAATAATGAACATCCATTTAAGAATGGTGCTGAAATTCAAGGCTAAATAATTTGATTCAATCCCAGAAGGAGGATGCAGAATAAACCCTCTTCTTAGAGTCAAGCAGGACTGACGGAGAGAGGAGCTGAACTGCAGAGGTGAATCCAGGCAACATGCCACCACGAAGCAGCAATGCCCATCTCGCTGAAGACCTCGGTTTTCTGAAGCAAACAAACCACGCTCAGACTCTGTAGTCATCACTCTGATGAAACATGTTAGGGAACCTGACCCTTCAAATAGCTGTTTTATTTAATTGGTGCCCCACCAGGTCCCAGAGAGCTCATGAAAAATTAATTGGAGAACATAAAATATGAATGGGATGATCACCGGCTCATAAAAGCCCTGCAGTTCTTGAAAGGTGTTTTACATGTAATGAATGCTGGATTTTAGAAAACACGTTTCTGCCTCTTTTTCCAAAGAAGGTGCAACAATTTTCAAGCCTTTGTGTAAAATGAGGCACCTTCAAGGATGTGCCTGGGAGCGTCAGGGAGAGCACATTGCTCCCCCCTGCAGCAGGTGTCCCTTAGCACACAGGAGTCCACTGCCCATTAATAACCAGTAGGCAAACTAAAAAGAGCCAAATATGTGGACATAGTGAAAATACATACATATCTAACTTGATATTGCATGGTCAGAGAAAGTGTAGAACTGAAAGATGAACATTTGATCAGAACTACAGGACTCATCTTGTGATCATGTGGTGACAATTCTCAGCTTAAAATCTGCCCAGTAAATGTAATATTTAACTTCTTGATGACTCTTGTCCTTTATTCTGGGTGCCACGTGCAGGTATTTTTAGCTGACCTTTCTGAACCTTGTGGGTCTGTGGCCTAAATGGTAAGTAGGTTCTCAGTTTTCAGAAATTACCTTGAAAACAATCAGAGCCCTACTGCTGAGGCTTATCAGCTGGGAGTCAGCCCTAGTATGTTTGAAATTAGGTTTATAATATGGACGCTATGGATTAGCGTTTCCTAGACTGCCAAAAATTTTGGTGCCAAGGGAAATCGCTGCCAGTGTAAAAAACTCCCATGTTCTAGGTATTAAAATTATTTCAGAATGACCATATAATTGAAAAAACTTGCTGTTTACTTCATGGAGGTCTTTTCACCGCCTTGTTAGGCTATATGCTGTGAACGGTCATTTTATCTCAGATGTTAAAAAAAAAAAGTGATTAACCAAGCCCATGTGAGGTTACACTGGCTCAGGCCCTGGAAAAGAGCTTCCCCCCACCTGCCCTTGCCTTTGCCCTGGTGAAGCACCTCACTCCCTTTGCCTCTGCAGACTGCATGTTCCCTGGGGTAGTCACCAGCATCTCCTGTCTCGGCTGCTGTGCTGGACACACTTAGGACCACGCAAATGGATGGGGAAAGGGCCAACAGCTCCCTCCTGAGCAGGCTCCGTGGTGACGACCGCAGTTCTGGCTCTGGACCCTACCCCCAGCAAGGATATTCAGGAGCAAACAGGTCTTTATTTTGCTTTCCTTCATGGAAATGTGGTTGTTTTTGTTATATGGTTCCTGCATGCCGTGAAATCTGCCTCCCATCCTCTGCAATTAGCAAGGCCGGCAGTTGCAACAGGCTTCACAAACCGCCACCTGCACCATTTTGTTTTGTGTATCTCCCTTGCCTTGCATCACAGAAGGATGAGCAAGGAGAAATTATGAGCTCAGGAGAGCCCTTTCGTCTCTCTAAGGTAATTTGGGAAAGGATCCGTCACATAACAACACATCTTTAAGTTGTCAGCTGGATACCTGACAGCCATTCTTATCTACAAGGGCTTGAAATGTTTGTGTAAAAATGGCTGTCTCCCTTCCTCCTCCCTCAACTTGCAGGAAGAAAACAGGCTTTTGAGAAAAATCCAAACTTTAAAAGTGATCCAAATTTCACATAACTAAAACCAATTTCAGGTAAGTAAATGGATTTCTGCATTATATACATTAAAGGCATTGGGAGTGACAGCCCTACATCTACATAGGAAAGAGGCTCAAGCACTACATTTCTGCACGTTCCTAAGGCCCGTGCTCTCTATCAACAGCTGTATCTATACTAAATGATGTTCTTCTCACGCACCAATTACGAACTGTCAGAAAATATACACATAATCCTTCATATCAAGGTCTGCTCATGCAATTTTTAAATACCACACTGTAAGCTGCGGTACTTATCCTGAGGGCTTCATGTATTGCAAGGAAAAAGAACTGTTATCTACTAGATCATCAATACCAAAGGCCCCACAAATATGGTTCTTTTTCAGGAGATCAGATGCAAAATAAACACAGCTTTTATTAAAACCAGACTATCGGCTTTTACCAGGGCTAAATTTGTTCTGCTTCTGTCTGTGAAGTAATTGATTTCCAAGTCTAGATGCCACACATTTGTGTTAACTATCTTTAGTTTAAAACAGTGAAGTACCCCTCTAACCAAGGCAAACCGCACAACTGATTTCCAGCTACCGGTACCAAACTGCACGGCAAAACCCACTCCAGAAGAGCCAAATCCACTACAGTCAAACAGGACAGAAAAATTCAAGCCTGTGAAATTCTTTGGGGTCACCTGGAGCAAACTTTTATGGACCCAACAGAAAGCTGTGGGGGAAATAAGATTGCTAGCAGGAGCACTGACTCGCCTTTGCTTTCCTGATACTTGGGGATGCCTATGTATAGGGGGAAGGGAGAGAGTGAGGGAGAGTAAGGAGAGGAAAACTGTAGCAGTGTAGTATAAATACAGTGTTACTCCTAATTAGTAGTAGTTTCAGTTCAGTCTATTATTTAAGCAACTGTAATTAAGGATTGAACTTTTCTAAGTTTTTTTTTCTAACGTTTAATGCAGCAGAAATTAGAGAAAAGCTATTTACAAAGCAGGAATCTGCAAAGGACAGACATCCTTCAGAGACACTGACTCATTTCATGTGGGGGGTCTGATCTAAATCTGGCAAGCATTTATTTGTTTGTATTTTGTTTTTTGTAACAACAGGGATTTCTGCTTTGCAAAAAGGCCATACTGGAACACGTAGTATACAAAATACATTTTCCTTCTGCCCTTCATGAACAGACTAAAATAAACTAAGAAAAGTCAACTGCTGCTAAAGAGGAAAGAGGAATATATAAATCAACAGGGCGAGGCTTTGCACACACCTTGAGTTCACCAGGCTGTTGTGATGCACGCTGGAAGAAGCCATCATGCCAGTTCCTGGATCACCTTTTTAGTCTCCTTGGCTTTCTTACACGTGTACAGCCATTTGATTATCCGAGCGTTGCGTTCGACCACAGAGGTGGTGCTCGGGACCTGCTCCGTGAGTTCATCCTCCAGCAGCCCCTCGTCCCCGCTGTGCCTAGTGAAGTCGCTCTCGGATGTTGCCACACTGATGCTGCGGATCTTGAAGGAGACGTTGTCAGACACCACAGAGAAGTTCTCTCTCCCAAGATCCTCAATGACCTCCTGCTCCAGGCCACAGTACTTGAAAAATGTATCAAACTCGGAGAAGGACTTGGAGTAGCGAGAGCTGATGTCCGACTGGGAGCGATGGAGACCTCTCCTCTTCACCTCCTTGACCTCCTCAGGAGGTATACTCGGTTTTGAGGGTCTCTCATGCTCTTTTGTACATACCCCTGGGGCTTTGGTGCTCACAGCGACAGTTTGCTCTGCTCCATGGTCGCTCGGCTCATGGTCACCGTGATTTGCTGAGAGAGGCTCTTTGCTCTCGGTGGCTGCGGTGTACTCCATGACTCTGGGCATCTCAGGGGAAGCCAACTGCTTCTCCTTTACGGATCCTTGGAAGATCCTCCTCACCAGGCTCCCTCGTGAGCTGTCCTGGGTTTGACCTCTCCCAAACTCGCATTTCTGGCGGTAAATCACCAGGGAATCCGGCCGCATCTGCCTCCTGGGGGTGCTGCGCCTGGCAATGGGGGGGCCATGCTGCAGGGGGGCACGGCAGGAGTACACCGCCTTCGCCAGCTCCAGGGGCTTCGCGCCCTTCCCTCTGCCAAAGTCCCTGCTGATTTTTTTGCTCTCCACTGAACAGGTCTCGCTGCTGCTCTCCGAGGCTGAGCTAAGCACGATGACGGGCTCCTGCTTGGTGCTGATTACCTGCTGGCTCTTTACGTACTTGGCCTTATCGGCTGCCAGCCTCTCCACGGCACTTTTCCTGCCGGGGCTGCCTGCCTCCATCTGCCTGCGGAGGTACTCGGGCCCCTTGTTGAGGAGTCGCAGGGTGAGGGAGGAGTGGAGGTCCGGGATGGCGTGCATTCTCACGGCCCGGCAGAGTTCAGTTGGCATAGCAGTTTCAGGGACGCGGATCCCGCTTCCAGTCCTGGGAGGGAAGGGAAAAAAAGAGGAAGGGGGAAAAGAAAAAGGAAAAAAGGAAAAAAAAAAAAGGGGGAAAAAATAAAAAAGGGGGAGGAAGGCCTGGGCGCTGGGGG
>VZTV01113008.1:0-21056 GCA_013400875.1 Anhinga rufa | reverse complement strand
GGCGCCCCCGGCCGCCCGCGGCGGGCAGCGGCAGCGCCGGGAGGGGCGCCCGTGGGGGCGCCCGTGGGGCGGCGCACACCCGAGGGCACCTTTCACGCCTTGGCCCGTCGGAAGCACAGGGCAGGCTTCCGCAGGGGCGGAGGTCCCGCCCGGGCCGGCGGTTCGGAGCGGGCAGGACGGAGCCAGGGGCGGTAATTTAAGCCCCTGGAAATGAGGCACGTAAGTCACAGGTAATCGCCCCGGGCTGCCTGCGCGTCTGGCTTCTGCTCGAGTGACCTCATCTCGGGTCCACCTCCTCTGTGGTCACTCATACCTGAATTACAGATAACTTTTCTCTTTATATATAAAACAAAAGGTTTTTCACGCATAGGTTTGGGTTAGCTTTTTTTATTTTTTTTAAATTTGTCTGTTACTTCTGCGGGATTACAATACCAGAATCCCAGAATCATTAAGGTTGGAACAGACCTCTAGGATCATCTAGTCCAACCATCAACCCAACACCACCGTGTCTCCTAAACTGTGCCCTGAAGTGACACGTCTACACGTCTTTTAAATACCTCCAGGGATGGTGACTCCACCACCTCTCTGGGCAGCCTGTTCCAGTGCCTGACCACTCTTTCAGTAAAGAATTTTTCCCTAATATCCAATATAAACCTCCCCTGACGCAGCTTGAGGCCATTTCCTCTCGTCCTATCACTATTAACTTGTGAGAAGAGACCAACACCCACCTCGCTACAACCTCCTTTCAGGTAGTTGTAGAGAGCGATAAGGTCTCCCCTCAGCCTCCTCTTCTCCAGGCTAAACAACCCCAGCTGCCTCAGCTGCTCCTCATAAGACCTGCTCTCCAGACCCTTCACCAGAATGAAAGAATGCTTTTCTGTTGATTGACTCGTACTTGATCTTTACAATCACTAAATTGTGGCAAACAAATTTACAAAGGGAGAGATGGGCTACAGGGCTCCCTGTTCTCGTTACGAAGTTTCAGGGTACACCACTTTACCACCGGGAACACCTTGGTCATAGCTGTGTGGCTGGAGAAAAAACATACTAAGCATCAAGAAAATGTAGGTCAAGTGTTGGGTACGCATTCCTCTCTGCACCCCGCAGGAGCAGGCGGCGGGGGCCTGGGCACCTCTGGTGCATGGAGCTGCTTTGCTCTGGGGTGGGAAAGCAACAGCTTTTGTGCTTATACCCCCTGCCGAGAGTGGGGCTACCCAGACTGAGCCCAGCTGTGATGGCTGCACTTAGACGCTCTGTCGTCACCATAGGGTCGAGCCACACAAGTGGCACCAACGCTGTCCTCATTCAGGCATAAGAGGGTACAAAGTACTAAAGTATGACCTGAGCAGATGTGGCTTGGGTGGAGCTGCACTCCTACGGGCACGTGCCTGCCTTTTGTGGGGATATTTCCACAGTTTAATGTGCTATCAGAACCGTGCTATGGTTCATAGAATCACGGAATGGTTTAGGTTGGAAGGGACCTTTAGAGGTCATCCAGTCCAACCCCCCTGCACTGAGCAGGGACATCTTCAACTAGACCAGGTTGCTCAGAGCCCCGTCCAACCTCACCTTGAATGTTTCTAGGGATGAGGCATCTACCACCTCTCTGGGCAACCTGTGCCAGTGTCTCACCATCTTCATTGTAAAAAATCTTCTCCTTATACCTAGTCTGAATCTACCCCCTTTTAGTTTAAAACCATTGAGTTTTAATAACTTTGGGTTATTGCTCAAGGCACCATGGAAGACATGGTCCAACTTCCCAAACACATTGCAGTGCACTGTATACTCAGTTTTGAGTGTTATGAGCGTGGAGTGATTTTGTCTTTGCCCTCAACGCAAAGCAGAGTCTCCAGTCATGCTGGAAGTACTGGCCACATTCTAGGCTACCGCCCTGGACAAGCCCAGCAGACTTGGATAAGAGGTTCTCACTGTGACAAGGGAAGGGTTAAGAGCAACCCTGGAGTAAGAGTTTGGGCTAGCTCTTCAGTGAAGACCTGTTTAGAAAAACAGAACTGAAATATTCTCTTGCCAACATGATTCTACTGCTGGTTTTCCCCTTAATTTTACGTCCTCTTTTTTCCTAGGCATGTAGGTCTGAACCTGAGAAGCCCCATAACACATACTTCTGCCTGTTCGCAGCGAGGACCCCAGGTGGGTTGCTTGCCTGAATCCGGACTGAAACTTGTGACATCCTTTGAGATCCCTTAGAGTGAAATTCTTGTGGATGTGTAGAATGGGCAAATTTTTTGAAGAAAGAACTTTTTTCTTCTACAGATATGCAAGTAGAGCTGCTTCACATAACAGCTTGCCTAAAAATTAATGTCCTCAAAAACTGAGAGATAGTAATAAAAATATAAGCACAGTTAATTACCAGGGAGCCCTTCCCTGTCAAAGCAGCTCATACACAGATGTGTAAGAGTGTAGTTAATATGGTTACATATTTAAATGCTTCATGGAAGGCTGGGCTTATAGAGAAGGCTAATTTCTTCTGACAATGAGTCTTAGCAATAAGCCAATAGATGTGATGAATTATAGTAATGAGATTAAGGTTTCATTCCCATCCCCATATTGTCAAATTTGTCTTAATTTTTTCCTTCAACCTTTTCCTTGGAGTTCTATGATGCTGTATAATGTAACAACATATATTCACATTCCTCCGTGCATTTTAATTTGTGTTTGTTCCAATTTCTTGTACCTTGTATCTCTGAGCTTTAAGAACTTACAAAAAAACCTCAGACATGATTTCTTTGCATTCATTTGAAATAATGAGAAGAATGAATATGCACGAGTGTCAGTAGAATGGTCTTATTAAGCAACTCCAATTAATTTCTTTATCAAAACTGTTTATTCACTCCTTGCCACATGCAAAAGCCACTAGCAACAGCAGATATTATATAGTTTTGTCACTAGACAATAGCTTTGTGTTGATATACAAAAACAAGTGAAAAATATTGATTGTTTTGGATGAAAAAAAGGTTGTTGAAACATCAAAAACATTGAGACATTTCCCTTTCACTTAAAATTTCCTAGATTGTGAAGCCATGCCTGAAAGACAAACCTGGACGCTTTTGATGGAACATTTTTCATTTTCAACCAGTTTTCTCCCTCTCTCACTGACAAAGGAAAACCTGCGTTTTGATTTTCCACAAAGTGCACGTCACAAGAAATTTCTCATGAAAAATTTCAACAGCTTTTTTCAGCTGACCTTCTTGATACGTGAAATACTTCCCCCTGTGAATCCTGGGTGATAACAACAACATTTAAAGTGGGAGAAGAGTCTTCCCAGGGTCAGAAAACTTTGTGAGCAATAAAATTTTTCAGCTTTGTCTACCCCTTGATAAAGTGCATTAATATAGCAGCTGCACAGTTATATGATATTTTAAATATATTTAGGTCACATATTTAAGAACTTAAATACATTTAGGTTTAAAATATGTTTATGTTATTTGAGATATTTATATTTATATATCTTGGAATTAGCTCTTGTATTTATGGATTCTCTCTTACAATGTTCAAAGGAGAGAGAGCCATTGCATTTCTTCTTTCTGGAAAGCATAGTGAAATATAGTGTATTATGAGAGCCCCAAGCAAACAAGCTTTTCTCTGGCCCAGCACAAGCTTGCAGACAATAAAATGGAAATAAAAATGGGCACAGCAGCACCCATCCCTTAGCCTGTCAGTTGGCATTAGTCTCTCTCTGGCATCGATGCATGAGGCAAAGGTAAGAGAAGCAAATCCTGCACACACTAAGCCTTAGCTGACACATGAGTTTTCCCATGGAAGGGGAGTTTTACAAAACACCTCTGAGTCAGCTGGCATTTCAAGTTATTGCTAAATACAAAGCAGTTGAATTTTATGTGGGGTAGGACAAACCACTTCTCACTGCTTGTATTAATAAGACATGTGTCCGGGGCACATTGTCCTGCTGCTGGAGACTGGAAAGCCAGTAAATGACAGCTGCTGCAACATGACTGCAGGTAGAAAGTATAATGTGCGCAAAGCTTAGGTCATTTCTATCTACTGCTCCCACCCCATTCACAGTGTCAGTGACACTCCTTTGATTTATAGTGGTCAAAGGGCAAAAATAAAGCAGTGGCACTGGGAGGAAAAAGGCAATGAGGAGAAAGGAGAAGAACAGGTTGCTCAAGCCCTAACAGAAGTGGGATGCTCCCATTTTGGAGACACCCAACACAGCTGTGTCCCAGGACTGACTGAGGTCTCTCCCCCCATAGCAGCTCTGGGTGCTGGGCTCAGGTGTTGCCTGAAAAGCAGGAACAGCCCGGATCAGAGGGTGGTTTGCTCCCACTGTGACATACTGAGTGGTGCCACTGGACGTCCTGTTTGCTGCATTCAGGTGATGTAAAGCAGCCACAAAGTGGAAATGAACAGTTTCAAACCAGCTGTCTCCAGTGGGGAAATTTCAGGCCCTTTGACATGAAATCAGTGAGGGTCACGATTCACCCTCAGATTCATACAATAGAAGTACATGCATGCCTGCACATCTTCAGGCAAAATTTTAAGACTCAGGGCTGGAGCATGGTACAACAAAGATTTTGGTAGAGGCAGATCCGCATCACTTCTCTGTCCTCTTTTAGCCTCTCCCACCACTGCCAGATTGCTTAGCATCCTTTCCCACCCCTGTAATGCCAGGTTGTGTGCTTCATTAAACAGGTCAACATCTTAGTCAGAAAACATCTTCCTCCTAAAATCAATCCAGCTTGTTCACAATTGTCATTAGTGGCCTTTATGTTTTAGCAGAATTATTTTGGAAACCCCATGCGTACTGCTTTCCAGGTTGAAGAACCATCATGGATCTCAACAGGACTCTGTCATTTATATCGCAGTGATTCATGTCAACATATGGGGAGCCCTATTAGAACAAAGAGCAGAAGAAAAGTGATGGAATAACTCAATGAGAACAAGAGATGAAAGGGACAACAAATGCAACACGATTACACCAGGCAGTGCCAGCGAGGAAGGTGCAAGCCGTGGCACTCTCCCTTGCCTTCTTGTGCCCTTTTGTCCCTGCAGTACATCTGAGCATACACTAACTCCTTTTTTTCATACACCTCTGACATGCCTAACACATGTAAAATAAAAAAAAAATCCAACCCAAGTTTGGTACCTAACATATTTAAGTGTGTGTTAAAATGTTGAGATTGAATATTTTTATTTTAAAAGACTGATCTATTTAACATGGTGTCTGAGGAGTCAAATTCACTGAATAATGTATAAAAAGATGGGGAAGAGCCAGAGTTTTCACAGTAAAATACAGCTATGACACTGCAGAGGAAATAAATGAGTTAACTCCTAGAACAACTCTGCTTGATCCAGAAAGGGATCCTTTGAATTTTGAATTTAAATCCTTTATGAATGAATGTATGTTACATGTGTTAAAATCAACTTTGTACTTGGTAAAGTGTTCTTACTGTTCCTTCTGTCATGTGTAAGTTGGATAAATGTTCCCACAGTCTTCTCCCGTAACCATAGTCATAGCTTGCAGTTGTAAAACTGCATCCATTGGTGGTTGCAAAACCCTTTATAAACCAACTAAGCTCATACACAGTCACTTCACCCAACGCAGGGATGGGATAGGGTGCTTCTGTAAGTACTTTACGCATTTGTAGGCAGCATTACTGCAATCCCTCTCACTCATCAGCATATTTACCCACACAGTTTTCCTCTTGGGAAGTGCTGTTAGCACAGTCTCATGTATAGCTAGCTTTGGTCATGGAAAAGCTCTTTCACCTAATCTAAAGATAAAACCCATAAAGGGTTTATAGCCATCCAGATCCCTGACGTTTTAGGGAACTTCCAGCATCTGTGTGTCACTGGAATCCTTAAAACTCTTTCTGCCATCTCCTTGCTCTGTAGATGCCTAAAATAATCAGTGCGAAGATTTTGCTGTTGTGGTGCCAAGGCATTACATGTTTACTCATGGGGACAAACACCATCATACATCTATTGTGGTCAGAAGCTGAGAGACTTAGCGGGTGCTTACGTCCCATGAATTCCTCTGCTCACCCTCACACATGGGCGCTCTCAGAGTGTATGTGCCAGATTAGGAAGCATGTGAAAGGTTGCTGATTACTGGACTTCTGACAGAGGATTGCCTGTTGTGTGTTATATATAATGTATATCCTGCTAGTTGGGGTACTCACCTGGCAAGTGCATGAGGCCGTTTTCCCCTCCCAGATTTGGAGCAAAGGTTTGAAATCAGATTTCTTGCTTCCCAACACAGTAGTCTTAATGTGGATGCTGTAGTTCATTGTCACTCAGATTCTGCTGCTGAAAATTATTTTATTTTGCTTGCCTGCTTAGAAATTTACTGAAGATAGTAGGCAGAAGATCTTAGTTCTATAACCTAGGGTCCATGCACCTAGGAAGTAGGGGTTGGCCTGTGAATTCTTAACCCTTGCAAAGTGGAAGGATTTAAACAGGGAAGGTTGAAGAAGTCTCACCTTCAATGCTGCTTAAAGTGTTCTCTGGAGATGTGGGTTCGAATCACAATATAATATCTAAAAACTTCGGCTCTTGTACCATGCAGGCTGTTATAATCTCTCCCAGTCTCATTTTCCATTATATAGACTCAAATATAGAAATCAAACAATAGGATAATATTAATATTTGATAATCCTAGTGATACATAGGAACTGAACTACCTTCAGTTCAGTCTTCAGACATTTGAACGTCCTACCAGTTTATGCAGGTGTTGCCTCACTCAGACACTGACTGCTAGAAATCCCATTCCTTATTTATCTCGTTCATTTTCTATAGAATATATTAAATGTTTTATAACAAGTGATGATTCACTAAGCCCACAATGTTTACATTAAGGCAAAAATTTTGACACATTTTCCTTGAGAGAATGGTCATGGGAGTCTTGGCACTGCAGCATTTCCTGCCACAGCTGAGCGTAGGCCTGCTTCCTTGTCCTGATCAGAGAGACCCATAAAAGCCCATAGTGATCCCTGAGATGGCAGAAGACATGCTCTGCATTTTCAGTATCCGTTAAGCTCCAGCTGTGTTTAGAACCGGGTGGCTTCTCAAAATCTGGTTGGTTGCAAGGAAGATGGCAGCACACACAAAAAACATCACTGCTCATCGTAGAGCTCCTTTCAAATGGAACTGAATAAATTTTTTGACACTGTCTATCATGGACACAGCTGCTAACATTTCAAGAAATGCAGCTATAAGTCAAAGACCAAAACACTGCAGATATCACCTGCAGAGCACAGTGCCAGAACTTGTAGCAGATGGACATGTGTAACATACGAAGCCTGTCATCTTCTGTCTAAGGTTTTAATAATAAATTGGATGAGATCATGATTGCTTCCTTCCTAAGGATTTCTTGTGTCTGTGAAATGCTCTGTCTGAAGATACAGCTAGCAATTGCTCAACCTTCCTTATCAGTGGTGGCAAATCTTAGCCTCTTTACTTATGTAATCTATGAAGAACTGACTGAAGACAATGTTTTATCTGTGCTTCCTATATATAAATTTATATCTGGAAGAGATCTTGCATGGTCTCTCTAGCTAGCATTACTGGTGAGTGAAGTCTGCATATTACCTTTCCGCAGAAGGAGCCACTGCTGAGATGCCTGATGGTTTTCTATGATTTTGAGGAGCTTAAAGTCTTTCCCATATCCCTTAGTATGCAGGTCTGCAGTTCAGTTCTTGATGGACATGTGATAAAGGAGATTGCTGGAGTACAGGCTATCTAAGGGCTCCAAAGGGTGGTTGTTTTTTACTGTTTGTTGTAGGCAGAAGAAATATGCAAATCTAGGAAAACTGACAAATATGCTTATATGTATTTCTGCAGCTTGTTTGCTTCCCCCTTCTAGGTATTTTCAGGTCTCCTTCAGTTCTCTGGTGCAAGCGGTCATTTTGGAGTTTAGATGGGAAAATGAACTAATTTATCAAGACAGTTCCCCTGCCAGGGCAAACCTTTAC
The DNA here is from genome assembly GCA_013400875.1 of Anhinga rufa. Lineage (NCBI taxonomy): Eukaryota > Metazoa > Chordata > Aves > Suliformes > Anhingidae > Anhinga > Anhinga rufa. The sequence goes on along the minus strand of VZTV01113008.1, from coordinate 13,104 downwards.
ATTTGATGTAAAGGCTTAAAAGGGAGCTTGCAGTCTGCTCTGTATGTATGTACAGAGCGGAGGTATAGGCTATGTTTCCTGTGCCTAACTTCGGGAGTTAGCATAGGCTGTTGGCTCTTCCCAGCTATCTTATTTGGCTAACAAGAGAGTGAAATAGTGTAGATGTGGTTAAATCACATCTGTTTTAGTCTCGGGGCCAGAGAATAAGTCTGAGTCCATAGATGCAACTCTGAGTCCTCAGTATAAATTTAATTAATTGTCTGACTTTTTCTAGATACTCACCATAACATGTAACAGTTTTATACATATACTAATTCTGAGTTTGACTTAGTCTGTTTGATAATTTTCAGCTTTGGTTTAGGTTGATGAACAAGTTTCTCTTACACTACACAGTTGTGTTTCACCTAAGCTTGGGAACATCTCTGTTGTAAGTAGTTTCTCTGACACAGTTGTTTGCATTGTGAAATTGAGCCATGTCCAACAAAACTCATGAATGCCCTGCTCTTTGCATTTCAGAGTCCTTCTAAATGCACCCCAACATCACCTGAGCTCCGCATAACAACAGAAGGGTGTTCCCAGTACTCTTAGAACCTGACTATAAATTCTTGATTTACAGGAATTTATCCTGAAACTGATAACAGGTTTCTTCTAATCTGATTGACTCTGAAGATTAAATAACATCTTGGATAATGAGAGTAAAATGTCTTAGCTGTTCTGTATAATTATATCAATTCCAAAGCTATACAAAACAAATAAACATAAGCCCTAGTATTCAAGCCTCATTAGGTTTACGTTGCAACAGCTGCATTAAACAAAATTACAGATTTAGTCAGATCTTATCATGCTGGTGTTGTGGCAGCTGCTCTGGACAGGATCACACAGTTATTCGTACTGCAGGGCTTTTCTGGGAATCAATGGTCCAGATTTCTTCAACAAACAGCTCCACCCCTGCCCTGAAATCATTAACTCAGGTGCTAGCAAGAGGTTCAATCCTGGCTTAAGCTGGGATATGTCCACTTCTGGCTGCTGCTGGGCTGCAAGGATTCTCACGCCACTCCTGTTTCCTGCCCCGAGAAAGAAGATCCAATAATCAGAAAAGAGCTGAAGTGTTGGAGATTTTAATAATTTATCCCATATGACTATTCAGTGTCCAACCAGAAATTCACCTGTCAGAAAATATTCTTCTACCTATTTCTTATTTTCCAGTAGAGCTGGTACAGGAGCCTTATTTATGGCATCCTGTCTATAAACCAACCTATATTTTTAAGACTTTCTAAGATATATTTTATAGAGAAAAATGAAAAGGGAAACACTTCCTGGTTTTCTAAAGTAGATGCCCAAGGCTTTGGGGGTTTTACTAGAGTCTGAGTTGCATGTTGGTGAGCTAAACCAAGGGATGGGTTATGATGTGATGGGTATGAGGGGGCCAGGGAGGGAAGGCGAGCATTCGTCCCCTCATTCCCACTCTGGCTCCACTTTGGAGGCCTCCAGCTGCCCACCTCTGGGACAGGCAAGTCCCCTGAGTGCTGCCTGGAGAGATTTCAGCCCCAGAGCCCCTATGGAGGGCTGTATGGACAGGGCTGCCCCAGGTCTGGCTCCTTCTTCCCTCCACCTCCTGCACCCTACACTCTTGGGCAAGCGATGTGGTCTCCAGCACAGGTAGTTCACCCCGGTGGGCCAAGTACAACCCTCGCTTTTCAGATGTTTTGGAAAAAATGTCCCCTCCCACTCACACAGATGGTAATTATGTCTCAGGAGTAACACAGGAGTCCAGAGCAGAGGGGTGTGGGGTGGGTGGGTGTAGATTGGCTGTAGAAGTAGTGTGAGTACAGGTGGTCTGCTTTCACTCGCAGGTGGCCCTCTCCACCTTGGGCACTGGGGTCAGCCCCCGGACCTGAGGGATTCGACAGTGTAGAGGTAGCCCATGAGCATGCTTCGGCTCAGACAGGGGGATAAGTGGATCGGCACAGATCATGGGATCACAGGGAAATTCAGGTTGGAAAGCACCCTCAGGGGGTCTCTAGTCCAACCTCCTGCTCCAAGCAGGGTCAGCTGTGAGACCAGAGGAGGTTAGGGACTAGAAATAAAAATAGTGTTATGAGGAAGGATTATACAAAAAACAGATTTTGCAGAAGAGAAACAAGGCAAAAAATATTAATAGCTGATAATTTGATATCCTTGAACACCTATTTCATTTCCATTTTTACTGTGATCAATTTGTTTAATTTTTCTATATAGATTTTAGGCTTCTGGTTTGTGTATTGGTCTATAAATTACCTAGAACAACTTTAGGCATAAAATAAAGAAATTATAGCAATATTAAATCAACTGACATACAAAGAAATGTGATATGCTATTTGTTTATAGTCTAAAGTAATTATTTATCCCCACTGAGAGTCAGCCTTCACTGGAGAGAAAAATAAGCTCAGTTTATTGTTCTCTGGCTTTGAATAGAAAGTCTTGATTATTTTAGTACCAGCTGAACTTAGAGGGAGACCTGTGATACAGGCCTAATAGAACTCACATCTTGTTACTAAAAGAGTAACTGCAGATAGTAATTACAAAATTACTTTAAATTTCTCCTTAGAAAATGGCCTTAAATTGCCACATTTGCTATGCCCACAAAGAAGCCTCAGCCCCCTAACAAAACCACTTTTAAAATATTTAAATGATTAAACTCTATTTTTTTCCTTTCACATTGCAAGAAAATATTTTAAAAATATTTAAAGAATATATTTAATAATATATAATAATTATTTTTAATATTATCTAGGCACTTCTAACACTGAATATGTAAACAGATATGACATATCAAAGAGTTAGGTTGCATCTCTGACCTTTAACGTCAGTGCTCTGCCTTCCATGCTTCTATACTATTCTTTGAAAAGGCTGAGATTATACCTTGGTCACTGAGTTGCCCTACTATGTTTTAAAGGATTTTAGAGACTGAAGAGGGATGATCGGTAAGGAAGTCTGGTGGCAAAATTAACTTTCAACTCCATACTGCTGCACAGAGCATGGAAAAAAAAAATCTTTCCTTTTCCAGACAAGAAGACAGATAATAGGCAATGTTTTTCATGAACACTTAAATAATTTTACACATAATTTGAAGTAGTGACACTTCCAAATCCTTCTGCTAACAGAGCTGTTACCTAGTGTGGGTGTCCTGTTTCTAGTTGGTAAGTATAAATACAGCATTGCTGAAACTCACACCTTGGGGAGGGCACCGCAAGAAGGCTATGCTCCACATCAGTTCACCCTCACCTTCCAAACGGGGCTTATGACCCTCCAAAGCCTCTGCAGTGAAGAATGCATTTTCTTCCACATGAATATGAATTTTCCTTCCATTGAAACCAGGATGCCCCTTTACATGAAATATTTCTGTTCTGCCTGGTGCTGAGGGTCTAATCAACAGCCCTGGCATACACCGCACAGGTTTGAAGCCTGGCCCATGACCACTGTTTGCACAGCACTGAGTTCTTTGTGGCTCAACATGAGAAATGATGGCAATGCCCGTGGAAATGGGGGCTAGCACAACAGCAGCAAGGTTTTGCTTTCTTTGTCAGCAAGACACAGCTATTCATCCCTCGTTTAGCACTGTGTGGCTTGAGGTAAGGACGATTAGATTACTGGCAAAGTCATTGGACTAAAGCTTTGCACTGGGGAGTGCTGAAATGCATTTACCGACATACATTTTTGGTATTTTATTTTATCTCAGTCAGAGCACATATGCCTTGCTGTCCATCTTTTCCCCTCCCTTCTCCTTCTTAGCTCTCCCCCTCTGTTATCACTCTCCCTCTCTTTGTACTGTCGCTCCCTCATGACTGTCTTTGGCCAAGCCTTCAGCAGCCGGCAGGGGAAGTGACCTCCCCCATCACACTTGTGTTAATTGGGGCCTGATGAGAGGCATTTGCTTTCCCCTCTGTGCTTATGGCTCCCCAGCTGGGGCCCTGGCTCACTCTCCCCTTTCTGTGTCTCTCAGCTGTTCCAGGAGGAGAGCAGATGCTTCCTCGCTCCCCTGCAGGGAACAGCTGGCTGCTATCGCTGCCATGTCACGGACCAGCTTGTGCTTCGTGCCACCAGGCCGGGACACTCGGAGTTCACCGGGATCCTGCTCTGCAGGGAGAGTCTCATGCTGCAACAGAAATCATAATTTTCCCTCTCAGAACAAAAATAATCAGTTGTGTCCCAGTTGCAGTGTTTAAAACAGGAACCCTCCAAGAACAGATAGCATTTATATTGAAAAATACACACAGATTAGTGCAAAGATCACTGTGAAAATGGCTTTTTCATTTTTAGATAGTAACATGGAGTCTGAAAAGAACTGTATCCAATGGCTAAGGGCAAGAAGGGCCCTCATGCACACAGAGCTCAGTTGTAGGGGTAATCCATTGGTGTGTCTACATTGATTTTAATTCAGTTCAGGCATGGGTTTTTCAACACAGTCTCCTGATCATCTCCTTTTACTGCACTTTGATTTGCACTTTAGAGTGATCTCAGATTTCCTGGGCTGGATCCTATGTGATAGAAGTAGACCAGAGCACCATACATCCTAGCTACTAATGGGCAGTCGGTGGGACCTGCTCCAGTCTGGGTGGCAGGTCGGTGGATGTGCCCCACTTGTGCTGTGCTATCTGCTGACCTTATCCATGTGTCTCCCAGAGCAGCCTGCTCTGGCCTGACTTTCTTCAAGATGACAGCAAGAAACTGAGCTTCCAGCCTCTAATTTCAGTCTGCCGGACAGAGCTGGTTCCCCTTCTCTAAACACATGGTTGTGGACACGTGTCTATGCATGTGCGCTGTGCTGAAGGGAGAGCATATTCAGAGCTTTTCCAGAGACTGCAGCAGCTTCATTCCCGCTCTGCTCCTGGAAGGAGGTTGCTGCCAGGGACTGCCCGCTCAGTACAGCTGCAATCCAGCTCATCCTCCAGGTGGTTTCTTCATTCCTTTCGATCAGCTCATTCATTTCTGGGAACAGTTCTAGTTTAAATACATGATATGGGAAATTTCAACTTCATTGTGAGAAGTCACTGAAGTTTTGTTTTGCTTGCAAGCAGAGGAATGCTAAGTTGGTAGGCTTTAGCCTTTAGTGCACTGTTTGTAGAGCAGGTTGTGGCCATTTGGTCTGTGGTCACTGAGGACACACACAGAGGCTCCCTAGAAACTCCACCTTAATTAGGGCCTGATCTCAGCTTTCTCATGAGCCAGCAGAAACAATGTGTTTTTGTTAAGTATGAGAAATTCTCCCAAGCTTGTGAGTTGGAAAGGAATAAGGGTAAAAGAGAGAAAACTCTGTTGTCACTTAGATATTTTTTTTTTTATTTTATAATATTGCAATTGGCTTTAATCATTTTATCATGTAGCTGTATCAAAGTAGCTGAGGTTAGTAGAAGGTGCTGAACGCTCCTTTTGAACAATGCTTCCTTTGAGCTATTTAGCCATGCAGTGCTCTGCTGGAATGCAACAAGCAGAAGTAATATCTGATGGGCTTGTGCAAAGCCCACTTAAGGTATATTATGCTGTCAAGGCAGATCTGCAAACTAGCTCTTTCTGAACAGGGGCTGTGTGTTTGATCTTAAATTTTCAAAACTTGGCATGTAAGCTAAGGGAAAAAAACATCCCTTAGTCTTTGTCCACATCTCCATTGCGCTGCAGTGAGCCTTCTGACCAGGAAAGTCCAAAATCCTATGATCAATATGTCTAAAGTAATCTATTATGTGTCTATATACACTGACTCCATGGCTGGATTCATCTACCTAACAGTACTGGTGGGGTTCAGCATGAGACAAAATGTTAAATGTCTCCATGTAGGTGCAATGAATCTAAACTACACCCACGGTCAATGGAGGGCTAGTCAACACAATCACTAGAGAATCATTTAGGTCACCCTAAAGTCCACCTGAGTTTAGCTGCTTAGATGTAGGCCTCCTGAGCCATTTGATATGCTTCAGAGTCAACCCGTGAGATCTCCAGCTGCTGATCTGGAAGGACATTGGTGCACTATAGGATATGTGCCATGTTTGATGGCTCCATGGTCCACTTTATACATCCTGTTGTGACTCAGATGGCACCAGTTGCCTACTCTTAGGGAACTCGGTCCCAGTGTAACATCAACACTGTAGACTTCTTCGTTTGAACTAGGCCTCCTCTGTCATTCCCCTCTGGTCCTCTGTTGCTTGCTGGTGGCATCTGTTTTATTACGAGGTGTACTCTATCTTGTAATACCTCTTTTACTGGATCAGAACTGTCCAGGTGATGGACTTCTGTGCAAATATCTGCAGCTTTTTCTGGTAATACGCCTGCTTTAGGAGGACGTGTGAAGTCTGCAGAGGATGATGCTGGGTGTAGCCCTGGTGTTATGCCGGGAAGACTCTTGAGTCACACCCTGCTCCCACACCACTGCTCCTGTTATGTAACTACGGTTTGCCCTTTGGTCAGGACTTTTGGCAATTTTGTAATATGTCCTTGGCTGATACTGCTGCCAAGTTCACCCGGGGTGTGGCACAGGCACAATTAGCATGCTCCTGCCCTGAATTTCTTAAAAAAAATGTTCAGGGAAGATAAGAAGTTTCAGCAAATAACCATAGCAACGGTNGGATTATCCTGAGCTTAAAACAGAAGAACTGACAATTTTCAGTTCTTATGCAATCTTGCAGCCTGTGGACTTTGTCAGTATTAAAATAGTAATGATACTGTTTAGCTGAGGTCTTTCAAATCTACTGCTTACACCTTTCTCTGCCTCATGTTTTCAGCCATGGCTGACCAGCTTGGAAGTCCTCTCAAGTGTTTTTCACTCTCTCTAAGGGTATGCCTGCATGGACAAGGCATTCTATAGAAAATCAAGCTGTGAATTTGCAGTGCAAATAGCAAAATAAGGGTCCCTCCATTTGGACAGTCTTGTTCCCTATCCTGGGGACATCTGAATTGATGGGGTCAGTGGCACTTTGCTCTCTCTGTACGTACTTGGTTTGGACAGACATGGACTAGCTCTGCTCTGGAAGTCATGCAAGCACATTATTGCAGCACAGAGCATGAGCTAAGGTGCTGGTCTGTGCTGAGATACCCTGTAAGCTTTGTGGATATTGACTTAATTAATTTCCAAAATTCACCAAGCTAAATGAGACAAAGAACTTTATGAACAAATTCTCCACCTGAGAATCAGCATAACTTGTCATTCTGGACCACCTCCTCATAAAGAGATGTCTTAAGAGATGATCTCCAAGCTTTGTGTTTCTGGAAGATACCCTGTCACTCTGCTTAGTTGTCAGTGAGATACAGAACTATTCACAGAAAAAAACAACTGTGTTTGGAATTTAAAAGGATCACACTCTTTTCCTAGGAACACCAAGAAGACACTTTGTTCAGTGGCTGTGTCACAAAAATGAAGAGGTTTGAGGGCTGCTCTTGCATAACCTTTCTTTATAACCAACTGATCCACAGCCAACTGTTTTGCGGGCGAGAAAAAGGACTTGAGATATTTCTTCTTTTTCTTCATTAGGGCCTGGCAATGGACCTAATGGAGCAGTTTGTGCTCCTCTGCCTTGGCTTGTGGCAGGCTTAGCAGAATCAGAATCTTGGTATTTATTTTGGTTATACATATTTTTAGATAATGTTGCCCTGTCAGTGAGCACGGGACTCTCTCTCTCTCTCCTGTCTGTTATGTCCACTGTCAAGGATTAAATTTCTGTCTCTTTGCTGAAAGGGCTCTTTTCCACCTGCTTACTCAGTTTCATCATGAGACAGGTTCAAGAGGAGGAACCACCTGGGATGTAGCAGGGCTGCTCATGCAGTGAGCAATGTTTTGTCCTTTTTGGTTTGCTCATTTATCTAATAGGGCTCAGCCCTTTCATACAAGGATAGATTATAGCTGCCTGATTACACTAAGTCCATGTACAGTCAATGATTATTTTACATTTGGCCTTAAGCTCAGCCTTTTCTCTCCGCGCTAGTGTGGTCCTGGATTCTTCATACCGCCAAAACTCTTTCAGAAGTCCACATCATACAACTACAATATATCATATATTATGTCAAATGCATTACAGCTTGCTTCCTTGAGCTAATATTTATGTTTCCATCTTCACAGTTTCTCTCTCTGTATTTTGTTCATCCTGAGAAATTATATTTTTTTAACAAAAAAACCCCAAACAAACAAAAAAATAGCTGATGCTTTATGTTTGGCTATTTGTTTTGCTGGGTTTCATAATGATGTGCTAATGGTCCTAAAGTGCTGTCAACATAATGTGGTTTTCTTCCCCTTTATCAGCTCTCCACAATTCTTTGAATTTAGGTCTTCCAGATAAGAAAATCCTGCAGCAAAGAGAAGGTCTTTAGACGACGGTAAAAGGCACAGGTAATTAATGGCTTTAAAGACATTCTGAGTGAGTATACACTACAAGAAAGTAAAGAATGCCAGGAGTTGTCAGCTTGCTAATCATGGTTTATTTGACCAGGGTTATTAATGACATTCTTTTGATAGTTAATTGCTCACTTCTCTTTAGCTGAAGCCTAACTAGAAGATATGACCACCAAGACTCCAATTATTATTTTTTTCCATACAAGGGCAATATGCACCTTTAAATAGGGTGCAGACACATACAAATCATCTCATGATGCTCAAACAAATAATCTCATCTTGCACATTCCGTACAGTGCAAGAGCTCTCAGTTCCCAGGTGTAAGAAATCAGGCAAGGAAGGGAAGAGACCAGCATGGCTGCTTTTGCCTGGATTTGAAATTCCTGCACTGGAAACCGCAGTTGTTAGGGTGGTGTTAATTGTAAAGGGGGCAGGAAACGTGGTTTATGATTTNCACAAGTCTATGGGACCTGATGAGATGCACCCCACAGTCCTGAGGGAACCGGCTGATGTTGCCGAGCCATTCTCCATGATATTAGAAAAGTCATGGCAGTCAGGTGAAGTCCCTGGGGACTGGAAGAAGGGAAACATTGTGCCCATCTTTAAAAAGGGTAGAAAGGAGGACCTGGGGAACTACCAGCCTTTCAACCTCACCTCTGTGCCTGGGAAGATCATGGAACAGATCCTCCTAAAGGTCCCTTCCAACCCAAACTATTCTATGATTCTATGATGACAGATATTTAAGGAGATTTTCTTGTTTCTCCTGAAACAAGATACTGAAAAATTGTTGTATAATATAGCCCATAATTAAGTAGGATGAAAACCAGGCTGTTTTCTCAGCTGAATTCATAGGTGACATATATAACGGTGGTATAAGTTACATGTAAGTGATCTGCTGTGCGAAAATATGAGGTTTAATGTAATGAACACAGGGGAAGGATGGGTTATAGGTGAAGATGCTGGCGAAAATGTGTGCAATAAAACCATATGAAGGACAGTACTTGGTCAGACTAAAGGTCCAAGTGGCCCAGTAGCCCAGTATCATGCTGCTGGTAAGGGCCAGTGATGGATGCTTAGACAGAACACTCAGGAACGTGGCAGGGATACTTCTATATGTCTGTCTCCCTCTGGTATAAGCACATTTGTTTTCATTAAGTTATAAATTGCCTGTATTGTGCTTCTCCTTAACTGGCTGTGCTGACCACACAGCTTTCTCCGGACTACCTGGAGAATTATTTTTTAATGAAAGTTTCAGAAATTCTACTGAACAAAATTAAAATAAAACAAAAGAGGGGAAAATCCCACTGTAAGTACAGATGAGAAATGCATGTGATAACGTATGAAAGGCAGGTTTTTGGGAAAGTCTCAAAGACTGGACATAAAGATTGCAGAAGGCAAGGTCTTCATGCAGTGGAGCGCAGGATGGCAGGGGGTTGACATTAACATAGAATTCCACCATAACCTGGCACTTAAGATGTGATCTCTTAGCCTTGGGCTTTAATGAAATATGTGTTAGTTAGAGCATGAAATTCCTACAGCAAAAGTGACATCTGTGTTTACTGGCTGTTGTCTATTGCTAACGCTTCTGAGTTTGTAGTAGCCTTAACTAACCCAACACTGTCTTCTGGGATGTGACTGAGTACCTGATGGGAGGGTTGCTGTGAAAGTTTAAAAACAATTCATAAGAAAGGAGCAACACAAAAGGACCACCTAACTGCTATTTATTTCACATAGCTAGAAATAATACATAATAGAAAATATCAGTGTGTTACTTCTACAATGACAGCAGGGTCATAAAAGCTGAATTATTATATAAAAATGGAAATCATTTTGTGGATGGTAAATGGAGCAATAACAGTATCTAGCAGATACAGTCATTTTACTCTTGCCATTTTAAAAAATGCCTACAATACTCATTTTCTACACCATTTAGATGAAAAGCTAGCTAGCCTGGATAATTCAAACTATATTTACATGACATACAGTAGATCTGGGAAAAGGTGTATGACAACAAAAAGGACCACTGCAGCTTGCTCTGGTGTTTCTCAGACCTTATATGGAGTACCAAATTGTGCCAATATACAATGATGCGGAGATTGAGAAGCCAATGTATTTGTGCTACTGTCTTGCACTTGTTACCAGTAGCACTTCACTCTTCTGGATGTGATACCATTACACAGGGAGAAAAACGTATTTGTTTTAGAACAGTTGGAAGGGCTCACAGCATTCCTATTATTAGTCAATTTGTATCCACTGAATTGAACTAACCTGTTCTAAATTGTATGTGATTTTTTAGAGGCTACAGGAACAATTATAATCTCTGCACTCATCTGAGTATGGAAAATGTCCCCAGGTCCACCTCTCTGGGTGGTGGTGACTCCAAAATGAGTCATGGTAGAAAGACCATGGTGTCTTCTGGTTCCTTCCGTAGTGTGGTATAACTTGCTGCAACCTATTTGGGGCTTTGGTGTTATATTGAACAACCAGCCTTAAAGATCAGATCAACTGAAAATACTCACTGCAAAAAGTATGGGTATTTTGCACATGGGCAGCCCAGATACTTTGCTCTACTGCACAAAAAAATACTAGTTCTGTCATCTAAATGAGTGTGCCTGCTCCAGATGTAGTAGCTATCCCTGAAGTAACAGATGCACTTAAATATGCCCAGAGTGTAGTCTTATTGACTTCAGCAGGACAGTTCATGTGGTTAAAATTAAAAAAGTATAGGCACTTTCACAGGTTGCAGTCATCAGGATGTCATTACACGCCCCCAGGAACTCTACAGCTCAGTGAGATCAGCTTTCTTTTGTATAAATAAATATAAGCTTCAGGATTAAAAAATGTTTTTGAAGAGCTGTGAAGGGAGAGTGACATGGCAGGGAACAGATTTACCGATTTCAGTGACAGATGCTGGAGTGTGGAGAAAGAAGCAGTGCTGGCATGGAGGTGTTGCTGGGGCACAGGGGTCTGCAGCGCTGGCAGAGGGGAGTTACTGGTCTAGTTCTGTTTCAGAGGGTCCTGTGGATTTCTGTGAGCACAGCCAGTTTCTCTGATGAGTAGAAGATATAGCTGGTTCTGTTGGGTTTTCAAACGTTTATTAAGCAAAGGCTAACTTGCCCTTCTGTCTTCTAGGAAACTCGCTGATATGCACAAAAAAAAGAACCCCCTACCTGAAAGGAGGTTGTGGTAAGGTGGGTGTTGGTCTTTTCTCCCAAGTAACAAGTGATAGGACAAGAGGAAATGGCCTCAAGTTGCACCAGGGGAGGTTTGGATTGGATATTAGGAAAAATTTCCTCACCAAAAGAGTTATCAAGTGTTGGAACAGGTTACCCAGAGAAGTGGTTGAGTCACCATCCCTGGAGGTATTTAAAAGATGTGTAGATGTGGTTCTTAGGGACACAGTTTAGTGGTGAACTGGCAGTGTTAGGTTAATGGTTGGACTCTTTTCCAACCTAAATTATTCTATGATTCTATAAAATCAGGGCAAAATGCAGCTACTCAACCTCACAAAAATGTTATTAAGTGTTCCGGGTCAGTTTGTTTGACAGTTTGTCCTAGTTGTGATAGCATATAAAAGACAGTGCAAAGCTTTGTAGAGACAAAGGAACAAGGCCAAGCTTGTTGTTAAACATGGGCCAAGTAGACCTTTTGATCTTTAAGATGAAAAGAAGAGAGTTCAGTGGAAGCTGCTTCATCTGCTGAGGATGATAAAGGATGTCCCACACGTCTGTAAGACTCTTATTCAAATTCATGGGTGCCTCTACCATTGCATTTTCTGGTTATCAGGTTATCACATGGATATCACGTTATCAGGTGATAACTTAAATTCTACTTTATGAAAGAGAAAACAAGATTCAGAACTGGCATTTGAGCAGTGTGTAGAATAGAAACCTTGCTGTGGTATGAATAGACATGATTATTATGGGATGTACCCTCTTCAATGCATTATTTTGACAGCTTATCCCTTGGAGTCTTCATGAGCTGAAAGTCTTTTATACAGAGGCTTCTTCCTCAGATGCTGCCTTAAGGGAATGAAGGATTGGTTTGTAACAGTGGATGGGAAGCTGAAGGTCGAGAATAAATTTTGTTTACTAAAACATATTCTGGTGCTTAATCTGATCCTGGGTGAGCTCAGTAACATAGCAGAGTTTAGAGAAAGGAAGAGGAAAAACCTTGGCAACTTAATTAAAATGATTGGTGGTGTGTGTAGGGAAAGGAGAGAAGGACAAGGAAAGATCCTGCTAGTACAAGAAGGGTACGTACTGGAGAAGATGAATCTTATTTTCAAAATAATAACTGTGTCTTGGTCAAGTATCCCCATAAATCTGTAATATAGCCTAGGATTTGAGAACTAAGTCCTTTTTCTTCCTGAAATAAATTTTTGAGACAATATTTCCAGAGCTCTTTTTAAGAATCTAACACAGGAAAAACGTAACTGGTATGTATAATTTTATTCAAAAACTAAAATTGTATTTTTCAGCACTCATTTGGCTTATTTATTTGGAACGATCTTTCTGAAACCAGTAAAATGTTATTCAGTACCAGGCCTTGCATTTTGTTCAGAATTGTCCATTGACCTGAAAAAAGTATTGTCTATTGAAGCACCTGCTTGGAAGTAATATGATGCATGATCTTTGCCCCTCTTTCCACATAAGTGGCTTTGAGGTTAGTCAGGTGCATCTTTAAAAATAAGGTACTGGTTACTTATTTTATTACTAAGATGATGCATTTTTTTTTTTTAATTTTAAGAG